>LR750412.1:0-18960 GCA_902729485.2 Mus minutoides | reverse complement strand
AACTCATACCCTGGGTTACTGTTTCCTAGTGTGAACTCATACCCTGGGTTACTGTTTCCTAGTGTGAACTCATACCCTGGGTTACTGTTTCCTAGTGTGAACTCATACCCTGGGTTACTGTTTCCTAGTGTGAACTCATACCCTGGGTTACTGTTTCCTAGTGTGAACTCATACCCTGGGTTACTGTTCCCTTTGGTGCTGGGATCAAATCCAGGGCCTCATCCAAGCTAAGCAAGTGCTTAGCTACCATTGAGCTACATTCCTAGCTCCTTTAAGAGAGTTTTAATGGAAGCCTAGTTGCCTAGAAAGCTATCAGTGAGAGTTTAAAGGAAGGTGAAGGAGGGACAACGTGCTAGGAAGGGACTGAAAGTTCAATATGACTGCTGTCCATAATAACAAAGCAGATGTTCTTTATGAGCTCAATGAAATAGCTAAGGTTTTTTAAAAAGCCATCAAAGTGTTGCCTGTCTTCTTACTGTTTAAAATAAAATGTAAGATGAGAGAGAAAATCCTTTTTTAAGAGGTAAGAAAGAAGGTGGGGTCATGGTGGCACATGTCTTTGATCCCAGCATTCATATCAGAGACAGGTGGATCTCTGAGTTTGAGGCCAGGTTAGTTTACATCATGAGTACCAGGCCATCTAGGATTACATAGTGAGACCCTATTTCAAAAATCCAAACCAAACAAAAGTTAGAAAGATACAAGAATATGCTTCATAGATTTGTTTTAGACCAAAGATTTCCATAGGCATTTGCTAAGGGAAATCCTTGGAGACTGTTATACAACATTTTTAAAATATTTTAATTAAAATACAGTTACATAAATTTCACTCTTCCTTCCATTTCCTCTCAAATCCATGGCCTCTTATTCTTTAATTTTTTTGTTTGTTTGTTTTTCAAGACAGGGTTTCTCTGTATAGCCCTGGCTGTCCTGGAACTCACTTTGTAGACCAGACTGGCCTCGAACTCAGAAATCCACCTGCCTCTGCCTCCCGAGTGCTGGGATTAAAGGTGTGCGTTACCACGCCTGGCTTTTTTTTTTTTTTTAATTCTTTAATTATTAAGGTTCTCCAGGGTGCTGTCTTTTAGCTGTAGCTGCAGAAGAGGCACAAAGTAGAAAAGGGTTTATTTTCAGGGACCTTTGTCACTCATCTTGAACCTTGATGCTACTCAGGAAAACTCCTCAAACCATTAAGATAGCAATCATTCTAACAAAAGGACTAATATGGACTTAGAAGGTTCAGAGGCAGTACAAAATGGAAAATACCTGTTCTTCCAGCCCTGCCTCTTCATCTTTTTGGACTTCCAACCTTTCATAGGCAAGGAGAAAGAAGAATACCTACTTGTCTAATGGCAAAGGATAAAACAGAAGTATACAATGTCTAAACAACACTAGATCTAGTTAAGGAACTGCCACATGTGCTCATTTGAGTTTCACAATTTCTTCAATTAGTGATTGCTACACACAATAAACTCATCCTAACCCTGTCCACAGTCACATGTTCCCTATGTGAAAAATCACATCCAAGTCCTGTGGCTGAGAAATTTCACTTAAGAGGACTCATGTACCTGTACCTCGTTCAGAGGACTTGCTGCCTGACATTGCAAAGAGATGACACTTTTTTTTTTTTGAGACACGGTTTCTCTGTATATCCTTGGCTGTCCTGTAACTCAGAATCCGCCTGCCTCTGCCTCCCGAGTGCTGGGATTAAAGGAGTGCGCCAACACTGCCCAGCGAGATGACACTTTTGATCAAGAGTCCTGTGAAGGACTGGGAATTTAGTTTTTCAAATAGGAAAAAATATAAATATTATATAATATTATATTTAGGGAGTTGTCCGAGGTGGTTTTAAAATATAGCTCATGATTCTTTAATCCTCCCACACTGAGAGGTGAGGTCTGATTAAGGATCCCTATTCTTGAATTTAGGTTCCATGGTTCACTGACCAACAGAATATGGTTGAAATAATGCTATGCTAAGTTTGGAGCCTGGGCATTAGTATCTTTCTAACAATATTCTATTAATAGTGAGTATGTGGATAGGACAAGTTGGAGTTATCTGGGAAGAGGTATCTCAATTGAAAATATGCCTCCATTCGATTGGTCTGAAGGAAAATCTGTTGGTCATTTACTTTCTTGATTGATGTGGTAGGGACCAACCTACTGTGGGCAGTGCTAAGCCTGGGCAGGTGGTCCTGGATGGTATAAGAAGGCAGGCTGAGTAAACTACCAGGTTGCTGTCCTGAATTCCTTTAAGAGTGGACTATTATGTGAAACCAAATAAACCCCTTCCTCTACAAATTGTTTTTGGTCATGCTGTTTTCTAGGATGATCAAAGAATCAGTTGCCCAAAGAATTCAAGATCAACTTGGATAATATTGAAAGACTGTCTCAAAATAAAACACCAAAAAAAAAAAAAAATCAAAACAAACAAAAAGCTCACTAACAAAAACCAGAACAACAAAAAGTAAAAGTCAGGTGGAAAAAGAAATCATTTTATCTATAGGATAATATCTCAGAATCATACAAAAAGAAAATATAAACTATCTAAGTTATTGAAAGAAAAGCTCCCACCAGAACAGATTTCTGAACCCTGTAAAATTCTCCTTCAAATGTGAAGGAGAAATAAAAAGAAAAGAAAAGCTAAAATAGCGCGGCAGTAGTGGCACATGCCTTTAATCCTAGCATTTGGGAGGCAGAGGCAGGCGGATTTCTGAGTTCGAGGCCAGCCTACAAAAAGAAACCCTGTCTCAAAAAAACAAACAAATAAATAAATAAATTTAAAAAAGAAGAGAAAAGCTAAAATAGCATCTTCTAAGAAATGTTAAGTTCTTTAGTAACATACTCAGAAATAGATTATAAAAAAGGAAGGGCTAAGGAGTATAGCTCAGGGGGCTGGTGAGATGGCTCAGTGGGTAAGAGCACCCGACTGCTCTTCCAAAGGTGATGAGTTCAAATCCCAGCATCCACATGGTGGCTCACAACCATCCATAATGAGATCTGGCGCCCTCTTCTGGAGTGTCTGAAGACAGCTACAGTGTACTTACATATAATAAATAAAATAAATCTTTTAAAAAAAAAAAAAAAGGAGTATAGCTCAGTGATAGAATACTTGCCTAGTATGTAAAAGATCCTAGGTTGGATTCCCAAAGCAAATAAATAAATAAATAAATAAATAAATAAGAAAGACTAAATGAAGACATTTAATTTATCTATCTATCTATCTATCTATCTATCTATCTATCTATTTATTTATTATATGTAAGTACACTGTAGCTGTCTTCAGACTCACCAGAAGAGGGCATCAGATCTCATTACAGATGGTTGTGAGCCACCATGCGGTTGCTGGGATTTGAACTCAGGACCTCTGGGAAGAGCAGTCAGTGCTCTTAACCACGGAGTCATCTCTCCAGCCCGACATTTTTATTCTTAATTACTAAAATTTATTCTAAATAGTTATCAATAATGTATTTGATTACCTGTGCTTATATGTAAATATATATGGGTGTATACACACACACACACACACACACACACACACACATACATATATGCTTAAATATACATGAAATTATTAATATCGATGTCTTAGTCATTCAACTGTTCTACTGCTGCAAAGAGGCACCATGACCAAAGCAACTCTTTTTTTGGTTTGTTTTATTTTCTTTCTTGAGACAGGGTCTCCCTCTTCAGAGCCCTGGCTATCCTGGAACTCACTATGCAGATAATGCTGGCCTCAAACTCACAGAGATCTGCCTGCCTCTGCCTCCTGAGTGCTGGGATTAAAGGCCTGTGCCACCACTCACATGTGTGACCAAGGCAACTCTTTTTTTTTTTTTTTTTTTCTGAGACAGGGTTTCTCTATGTAGCCCTGACTGTCCTGGAACTCACTCTGTAGACCAGGCTGGCCTCGAACTCAGAAATCTGCCTGCCTCTGCCTCCCAAGTGCTGGGATTAAAGGATTGCGCCACCACGCCAGGCTAAGGCAACTCTTATAAAACAAACAAACAAACGCTACCATTTAATTGGGAGCTAAAGGAGGTTTAGTCCATCCAATAGAGTATTAAAGGTGAAGACAAAGTTGGAGGCCTGAAACTTCATGACCTCAAAACTTAGTACAGTCATTGCAACCATGGAGTATATACTGGCAAGTGAATAGACAAACAGAACAAGATATTATAGAGCCCAGAAATAAACTTACAGGAATTCACCTTGTTTTTGACAAAGGAGTAAAAGTAGTTTCTTCAATAAATTGTGTTGGAACAACTGAAAATGCATGTGAACCCTTCCCCAGCCCAAAGTCAAACAACACGCAAACACCTAGACACAGACCTTGTGCATGCTATAGGAAGGACAGCATTTTGAAGCTATCTGGAGAGGAAACTATGGCAGAGTACCCCTCCTGTCTCTTGACATTTTAGGGTTTGTGAATCCACAAGGATGTCTATAGGTAACTATAAGTTTTCACCCAAGTATCTCAATGCATACATACAAATGAGTACTGGGCTGGGCATGGTGGTGCATGCCTTTAATCCCAGCACTCAGGAGGCAGAGGCAGGCGGATTTCTGAGTTCGAGGCCAGCCTGGTCTACAAAGTGAGTTCCAGGACAGCCAGAGCTATACAGAGAAACCCTGTGTCCAAAAAAAAAAAAAAAAAAAAAAAAAATCGCCCCACTGGAAAGGTATGCATATGCTTTAACGGTATAGGTATTTTACAGTTACCTTTATATTTATTCTATAAAATCAGATATGTATGACTTTTACATGTGCACCTGCACTCACACCCTAGCCCCCAGGTTGATTTTTCATACTCATCAACTACTAGAGCAATCATTTGTTGGCTGGTCTCCAAAGTACAATTCATTTTCACTGTATCAAGGTTTGTCTTCATTAATGATTGTTTTTCTAAAATGTAGAAGCAGCTTTTCATCCAAATCTGAATGGTGGCAGACTCACTGGAATGCTATAAGGGATCATTAAGAAGGGAATGTCCCAAGCTAGGGAAATGGCTCAGTGGTTAAGAACACTGGCTGCTCTTCCAGAGAACCCAGGTTCAATCCCAGCACCCACATGGCAGCTCACAAGTCTAACTCCAGGTCCAGGTGATCCAACACCCTCATACCCTCATATATGTAGGCAAAACACCAATCTACATAAAATAAAAAATAGATTTAAAAAAAAAAAGAAGGGAATGTCCCAACTAAGTGAAGTCAGCCCTGGCTCCCAGCTCTGAGTTCACACAACAGCTGCCCTAGTGTTTCCCTTTCTGACAAATGACAGCTTCTCCGAGACAATTTCAAATGTCAGAGGTTTTTTTGTTTGTTTGTTTTTAAATTCTACCTAGATTTAGAAGTGGACAGGGCTAGTTATTGGTAGAAGACTAGAGGAAATGTAGAGACTATACCCCAGGGGGAGCTGCAACTAGATCCATCTTCTGCTCTTACCTGTGGGGGCCTGCATGGCTGAACTTGGGATGGTGGCAGCATCTTGAGGAACAGTGCTGGTGTCTGGTTCAGGGGTGCTGGTTGTTGGTGAGGTGGGTGGTGGGCTCAGCAAAGTCCGAGGTTTCCTCTGTTAAAATGGATGCGGAGAAGTTTGCTACTGTAACAGGTGACTTCTCTATCCCTATCACTCAGTATACCCATGAAACCAGTATATTTATGAATGGAACCACACGTCATCTTTATTTTCTACTTAGTAACTGGCCCCAAAGTTGCACGTATTGAGAGTCCTTAGTGAACATTTTCTAAATGTATGTATATAATTTTGATCTTCTGAAGAGAAAGAGCTTAATGCACTTCCATGTTAGATTCAGTATCATAAGAACTCCAAATCCTTTGTAAATTAGGCAGATAGAAGCAGAACGTGTGCTACGGTTTAATGTTATTACTTTGTTTCTTTCTCTAAATGGAGATGAACCTCTGACTCTACCAAATGCTTTCTTCTGCCTCTCACCTCTTTAGCTCATTATCTGCTATTTCTTCCCTTAATAATATAACAGTCCCTAAACATACTACTTCTCTAAAAACCCTACAATTTTATCTGCCTACATCTTTAGAATTTTAGGCTTTCTCTTCAATAGGAAATGTTCTCTTTTGCTCTCTTAATTTTCCTCTTAACTCCATCCTTTGTCCAAATTTGTCCATGTACTATTATATTACCATCTGCTTACCCACTGATGGCCTTGGTTAACCTACAGAGCTCTCTTTGAGGGTCCGAATGCCAATCCTCACATGACACTTGACATATAAGTATTAATAAATGTTTCTCATGAATCATATAGTAGAGATTACCAATAAAAGGGGTAAGATCCTCCTTTATTTTCAAGAAGATGGAAAGAGGATATGGTCTACTGTGTTTCAGACTTCATGAGAGACAGAGCAGAAGCAATTGTAGTAATTAAATTAATTAATTAAAAATTATATGTAAGTATACTGTAGATGTTTTTCAGAAGAGGGTGTCAGATCTCATTATGGATGGTTGTGAGCCACCATGTGGTTGTGGGATTTGAACTCAGGACCTTTGGAAGAGCAGTCAGTGCGCTTACCCACTGAGCCATCTCACCAGCCCCAGGCCTTGGTTTTTAAAGGATCCTAAAGGGCCTTTAATATAATCAGCTTCAATATTTCTGTCTTCCTCTTCCTGAAATAGCCCTCTTACAGCGCCACCTAGTCCCTGAGAAAACACTGGCAACCATAGGCTTACTACTATTTTGAGATAGTTCCCTGTATTTGAAACAAAGACCTTCTGTGTGACTTCCCACTTATCGGCTCTTATTTTGTCTTTGGAGTCTCTCAGATACATATATTCACTCATTTGATTATCCTCAAGATATACCCACATGCCTCGGTATCCTTAAGGCCTTCAGCCTCTCCTCTACAACATGAAAAAGAGAAGAGTGAGTAGTGGGGGTGGTAGTAATGTAATACTAATACTAATATTATAAGAGCATAGTAGATAAAAGTAAGGACCAGAGTTAGGTGTTAGTGGCAACAGATCAGAAATACAGAAAGATTAAGCAGCAACATTAAGAATTCATATTCAATCAAAAAATAGACAACTAAGAGTGGCAAACATCATGACTAAAATCATTCATCCATCCACCCATCCATCTATCCATTTATCCATCTACCCACTCATCCAGCTATCCATTTATCCATCTACCCATCCATCTATCCATCCATCCATCTACCCATCCATCTACCCATCCATCTACCCATCTACCCATCCATCTACCCATTTACCCATCCATCCATCCATCCATCCATCTTCCATATATAGAACATCTCCCAAGAGACCTAGATATAAGGCACTGCAGGAGGAAAAGAGAAGATTAGGTAATTGACTCTGAGAAGCTTATATTCTATAAGGTCAGAAGTTAGCTAGAGTCGGGCTGGTGAGATGGCTCAGTAGGTAAGAGCACCCGACTACTCTTCCAAAGGTCCTAAATTCAAATCCCAGCAACCACATGGTGGCTCACAACCATCTGTAACGAGATCTGACTCCCTCTTCTGGAATGTCTGAAGACAGCTACAGTGTACTTACATATAATAAATAAATAAATAAATAAATAAATAAATAAATAAATAAATCTTAAAAAAAAAAAAAAGAAAGAAGTTAGCTAGAGTTACAGCAAGATTTTGCTGAAAGGACCCTGATATAGCTGTCTCTTGTGAGGCTATGCCAGTACCTGGCAAATACAGAAGTGGATGCTCATTGTCATCTATTGGATAGAACAAGGGCCCCTGATGGAGGAGCTAAAGAAAGTACCCAAGGAGCTGAAGGGGTCTGCAACCCTATAGGTGGAACAACAATATGAACTATCCAGTACCCCCAGAGCTGGTATCTCTGGCTGCATATGTAGCAGAGAATGGCCTAGTCGGCCATCACTGGGAGGAGAAGTTCTCGGTCTTTCGAAGATCATATGCCCCAGTACATGGGAATGCCAGGGCCAAGAAGTGGGAGTGGGTGGGTAGGGGAGCAGGGCGGGGGGCGGGTATAGGGGACTTTCAGGATAGCATTTGAAATGTAAATGAAGAAAATATCTAATAAAAAATTGAAAAAAAAGTGCTAAGGAGGAATGATAATATAGGATTTCCTCTTAAATCCATCCACTTGGGGGGCAAGATGGCTAGATGTGCTCTCTTTTGAGATGAAACGTATGAATGAATTGCCTCTTTGCTCTCCTGTACCTCTTTCTGGGAAACCCACATTTTTACCTACCTTACTGCCAGGCTTGGGACCTCTCTTCTTTGGAAATTTCAAAGGTTCAGTTGACTTGGATGGGGTAGAGGTGGGATGGGGAATAAGGATCTTGGGTGTTCGGCCCCGCTTCTTTCCTGGTTTGCGGCCCCTCTGCCCTGGCTGATTCTCCAAGACAGTTTTGGTGCTGTGGATGCTGGGCTTCTCAGTGCTCACATCAGATGAAGGGGAAGGATTCTTTGGAATCACAACTGTAAGAAAAAAGATTCATTCTATCATCCTTCCACCTGCATTTCCATCTGTCTTAGGGATTTTATTACTACAAAACACCATGACCAGAAAACAAGCTGGAGAGGAAGTGTATCGGGGTTACACTACTTCCAACATTGTAGTCCATAACTGAAAGAAGTCAGGACAGGAACTCAAAACAAGGTAGGAAACTGAAGGCGGGGCCTGATGTAGAAGTCTTGGGGGGTGCTGCTTGTTTATTTTCTCTGCATGCCTTCCTCAGCCTACATTCTTATAGAACCCAGGACTTCTAGGGAAGATGCCACTCCAAATGGACTGGGTCCTCCCCCATCAATCACTAATTAAGAAAATGTCTTAGCCGGGCGTGGTGGCGCATGCCTTTAATCCCAGCACTCGGGAGGCAGAGGCAGGCGGATTTCTGAGTTCGAGGCCAGCCTGGTCTACAAAGTGAGTTCCAGAACAGCCAGGGCTATACAGAGAAACCCTGGTCTACAAAGTGAGTTCCAGAACAGCCAGGGCTATACAGAGAAACCCTGTCTCGAAAAACAAAAAAAGCAAAGCAAAACAAAACAAAACAAAACAAAAAGAAAATGTCTTACAGCTGGATCTTATGGGCATATTTTCTCAGTTGAGGTTCCTCCTTCAGATAACTCTAGCTTGTGTAAATTTGACATAAGATCAGCCAGCACACCACCCAGACAGAAGGAAAAATAGCTTGCACTTCTGTCCCAAAGGCTCAGAACTGGGACAGAGCTCAGGTGTCTACGCCCTTCTTCTGATGAGAATAGAGATCTAATTAAAGAGGAAGTGATGTCTCTCCCAGGTTACTCAGTGAGGCAAGAACTTTTGTTTTCAACTGAGCCCAGACAGCCATGGCCACATCACCGTGGTTGAGGTTTAGCATGGTAACTGCAGTGAGGGGAGTGAAAAATGGATATGGAATCATTCTCCTTAACTTAAAGTGCTTGCTCTTTATTAACTGTAAGGTTATTTATTGTGATTTCCAAGAAGTATGGGGCTTTATTTAGCCTCTGCTCTGTGCTCTAGTTATGGCTCGTGTCATACTGTCTCATCCATGTCTATATTCCAGTTGCCCTATACAGTGAGCTTCTTATTGTTCTTGGTATCAATTCTCAGTTCTCAAAGCTTAATACAGGGCCACATTTTCACTTAAGTCCTCTCTGACAAGGATACCTTCTAAACTATTCTGTGGATATCTGTTATAGGACTCCTTAGTTTATGCCAATCATTCATCTTCTACTTAAATTGAGAATATTTAGTGATAAGGAATACTTAACTCATCACACAAATAGTAACTGCGCACTTGCTATTGGCTATATACTGTTTTGAGTCCTATGGATAGACAGAACAGTTTCCACTCTGGGGAACATGTTAGTGTGTCTGAGTAGCTGGACATGAGGTAGCAATGTGGAGACTAGGTTAGAGAAGAGTAGCACTAAGACTGAGTAGATCAAATTGGGTAGATATATCAGCCACTGCTATGCAAGCACAAAGACTTAAGTTTGAACCCAGACTCCATCTAAGGAAGCTGGCTGTGGTGGTGTGTACTTGTAGTCCTATCTCTGGAAAGGCAGAGACAGGAAGGCATCTGGGGCTCACTGCTCAGCCAGCCAAATTTACCAGGTAAAGTGGGCCAATGAGACCCCATCTCAAAAAACAAAAAACAAAGCAAAACAACAACAACAACAAAAGGTTTGGGGGTTGCTAAGGGGATGGCAATCAGTAAGGTACTTGCTGTATAAGCATGCTCGTCTGAATTCTGATTTCCAGCACTCACATACACCAGCATATAAATATACAAAAACATACAAAACACTTGAAATTATTATATCCCATCAAAATTTCCAAAATCAAAAGGATTAAAATCCATCTCTAATAGCGGTGAAGGATGTGAAGCAATTAGAATTCAACACTACTAGTCTGAACATAAATCATTTTGGAAAATTATTTAGTTGCTTACCTTATGATCCAACAAAAGACATGGCCACCAACAGACATGTGCTGTACATTTATCACATTTTTTTTTGTGAGGTAAATGATGGAAACAACTCAAATGACAAACAGCAGAACAGATTTCTAAAAAATGTAGTATATTCATACAAAGGATCAAAAGAAACACAATGAACTACTGCTAACCATTTTTATATGCAACAACATAACTCAATCTCATAGAAATATGCTGCCAAATAAAAATTAAGTAAGAAAAAGCCAGAATGCACATACAATTTGTGAAGTTTAAAAACAGAAAAAAGTAATCTAAACTGACAAGATAAATCAATTGAAGGAACTGGATACTATGAGGGAGACTTTGAGATGCTTAAAATGAACTGTAGCGGAATAAAAGAAACAAACAGAGAAGACAAAATAGGGCTGAGGAGAAGGCTCAATGCTTGCCACACAAGAATGAGGATCCAAGTTCAGATCCCCATCATTCACATAAAAGTTACATCTACTTGATTAAATGTAGCCAAACATTAGCAAACAAACCAGGAAAATATATTGAACACATTCAATTAAAATCATATCTAATGAAAACGAGGAGTTTACATGATACAATCTTATTAGCTGGACCAGCTGGGAGAATAATGATGCCTTTTATTGAGATGGAAAACACCAGAGAAAGAGATCTGGAACGGAGTTTCTAAACTTGTTTCTTATGAGCTGCCTATTAGACTTTAAAATATGGAAATGTTAATTAGGGTGTTATATATCTGAATCTGGAATCCAAAGGAGATGCTGGATTTGAAGATAAAAATTTGAGAATCATCAGTGTGTTTACTGGTATGTAAAACCATTAGACTAAATGAGATTTTGTTGACTATGAATACATAATCAAGAAAAGAGGAAAAAAGATAATTTTAAGACACATTAATGTACATCAGTTAGATAGAAGACAATCTAGTAGAGGAGACTAAAGAGTGGCCTAAAAATGAATCCAAAAGAAAATGAGTATGAAGTTCCAGGAAAGTGGAAACGGTAGCACCTCAACTTAGTGATCAAAGCTAACATCACCACAGCTAGAACACACGCAGTTTACCTTACAATATGATGGACCAAGAATATCACATATACATCATCTTTCCTTCAAATAAATTCTTTTTGAGGTCAAACACACCAAAACTAACAAAATAATTGGCCTCATTACAGAGAGAAAAATACAGGAATTATTCTATATTCTGAAGGTGAAAGTGACACACAGTTAAAGCAATGTACAGTTTGGTTTAGAGCCTAGGGGGAATATACATTTGAAAAGGGATAATAGATCAATTGATAAGATTTACATACTTATTCTGGCAACATCTGATGTCAAGTGTGGCTTACTGAGTCACATTATGGTAGGGCATCATACGAATTACTGAATAAGTCAGAGGATGTATTTACCATATGATTTAGCAATTACAATCATATGTATATACTCCAGGAGATTCTAGCATACTTATACCACATATATGTTAAAAGCAGTATTTTTCCAATATAATATTTTCATTGATTATTTGGAAATTTTAAATCATGCACCCTGATCACACTCACTTCCCAGTCCTCCAGGTCTGCCTCCTCATCCTCCTGACTCCCATGGAAAAAGAAGAAAAGGAAGAGGAAGAGGAAGAAGAGAAAGAAGAGGAGGAAGAAGAAGAGGAGGAGGAAGAGGAGGAGGCGGCGGCAGCAGCAGTACCCAATTTATATTGTCCATATACTCAGTGGAGCACGGTAAAACTCCCAGTGGTCAGCCTCTTAAAGCACTCGGGAGGCAGAGGCAGGCGGATTTCTGAGTTCGAGGCCAGCCTGGTCTACAAAGTGAGTTCCAGGACAGCCAGGGCTATACAGAGAAACCCTGTCTCGAAACCCCCACCCCCAACCCCCCCCAAAAGAAATCTGAGTCCTTCCCGCACCCCTCCAGATGCTATCAGTTGTGGAGCTACACTTCAGCATCACTTCATTACAGTTTTAAGAGTTCTCCTCAATGGCTTTTCATCTAGACTGTTACTTTTTTGGAAGTGGTGGGAATGGGTGGTAGGGGTTGTCAGAGAAATTTTCTGTGTCTGCCTTTCTCAACTGTAAGTCTGCAGTCATTGATACAACTGCAAAAGTAGGGTTTTTTTTTTTTTGCCCTTAAAAGGAAGGGCTTCCACATGGTCTCTGGTGGCAGTACAGATCATGCACAGCAACATGGCCTCTGGGAAAACACAGGGCATGGACACCATAATAACCCTTGGTGAAAGTACAGGCCAAAAATGTAAACATCAACATGACCCTCTGCTACAGCACAGGCCATGGACACCAATCTGGGCCCCAGTGATAGCCCAGTCCATGGGCATCAACATGGCTTTAGGTGGCAGCACAGAACATGGATGTCTATCTGGCCTTCCATGGTAAAAGGGCCACAGACATATCTGTGTCCATGACATGGCTGCAGCAGGACCATGGACCTAGGCATGTCCTCTTGTGTTATTTTTAATAATTGAAAAGTTGAAATTATCCAGATGTGCACTATTAGTAAAATGGATTTAGGCTGGGCACTGGCAGAACATGTGTTCGTGAGCATCATGAGTCCTGGGTTTGTCCTACGACACACACACCCATTTAAAAAAGAGGGACAGATTTTTGAATGCTATTTAAGCTAAGAATGGTAGCTCACATCACAAGCATTTGGGGAGCTAAGGCAGTAGACTGTGTGAGTTCAAGGTTAGCCTGAACCATAGAATGAGGTTTTGTCTTTACACAGTTATGAAGGCAGCAGTTGTCAGAGTGTGGTCGGGACTTCAGGAGAGAGGGCTTAGTCAGGAACGTGCTTGCTGCCCAAACACATGGATCCGATTTGATCACCAACATGTATGTAAAAAGCCAGGCATTGTGGTAGATGCTCGTTACCATAGTGTTGAGATGGAAACATAAATCCCTGAAGCTGGCTGATAAGAGACCTTGTCTCTAAAAACCAAGACAGACAGTGCCTGAAGAGGAATGATATCCAAGTTTGGCCACTGTCCTCCAAACTCATGTGCACTCATGTATATGTTTACGTGTATACATGCACACACAGAAACACAAAAAGAAAGGAAAAAGATCCTTCTTGAGTTTCTAATGGTGATCAGTATTATTTTCCCTTTCACATCCATTCTCTCATGATGGAGTTTTCCAGAGGCTATTTTGTTACAGGATATTTGATCAGCTGTGAACCCCAAGACTGTTATTTACTGAAAGACCAAACCTGTGGTGTGGCTCAGCCCTTAGCATACACCTTTAATCCCTATAGCTGAAATACAGAGACACCCTTAGAATATACCATTCATCCCAAACAATGAAGGTGAAGTTCCTTTGTAAAAGGAAACACCCATGTTTCAAAGTAATGTCTAATTGAGTGGCAGAAAAAGTGACAAATCAGAGAAAGATCTGACAGAATGGGATATGCCCAACTCTCAGGAGAAGAGACGGAAGGGAAGCTACTTAAGAGAGCAGTGCAGAGAGAGAGGAAGAAGGAAGGAGGCAGTTTTACTGGACAGTTGTACAAGACAAGTTGCAGAGAGAGAACCAGCTAGAAACAGGAAAAGAGAACAAACCAGAGAATGAGAAGGAGCCAGAAGATGAGAACTGATTGCTGAAGTTAGTTTGAGGTAGAAAAGAACAATTTAGGAGAAGCTGAGAGAAGCCAGATTGAATCAGTGTGGAGAAGAGTTTTGAACCAGAACAGGTGAATTGATCAGCCAGCAAGAGTTCAGAAAGATCTAGGAAGGGGTGAGCTTATTCAGCAGTAACTCTCAGAGGCTGAAAACATTCTAGGCCTAGATAAAATTGTAAAGAGGCTAGAAGCTCCAAGGACTAGGCCTAGGTTAGCAGAGGGAGGCAGTAAGTCTCAGAGATGACAATTACACTACTTTATGAGCATCACTGGTAACCAAACATCTACTTGTGTAATGTTTTTTCTTGAGCAATATTTATTCATTACTAAATACATTTAAAAACCTAGCTTTCAGGGGTAGCTTTCTCGGATCTAGAAAGATTGCTCAGTGGTTAAGAGCATTGGCTGCTCTTCCAGGACTCAGGTTTGATTGCTAGCTGCTATGTGGCAGCTCACAACCATACTTCAGTTCATGTCCTCCTCTGGCCTGTGGACAGAGACATAAATGCATGCAAAACATACACACATACACAAAAATAAAAAGTCTTTCTCTCTCTCTCTCTCTCTCTCTCTCTCTCTCTCTCTCTTTCTTTCTTTCTGGTTTTTTGAGACAGGGTTTCTCTGTGTAGCCCTGACTGTCCTGGAACTCACTCTGTAGACCAGGCTGGCCTCAAACTCAGAAATTTGCCTGCCTCTGCCTCCCAAGTGCTGGGATTAAAGGCGTGCATCACCACGCCTGGCTAACAGTTTCTTTTGTATATAAGTATGCATAACTTTAATGTATATTATTTGATGAGTTTGGATATCATAATCAAGGTAAAAACCATAGTCATCAGCTTCAATTTTTTTTCCTGATTCATTATGAGTTCCTTTTGTGTGTGTGATAAGAACATTTAACATGAGAACTACACTCCTAACAATATCTTTTTTTTTTTTTTTTTTGGTTTTTCGAGGCAGTTTCTCTGTATAGCCCTGGTTGTCCTGGAACTCACTTTGTAGACCAGGCTGGCCTCGAACTCAGAAATCCACCTGACTCTGCCTCCCGAGGGCTGGGATTAAAGGCGTGTGCCACCACCGCTCGGCTTCCTAACAATATCTTAAGCACACAGTATATATAGGCATTGTGTTGTACAGTAGGTCTCTGGAACTTACCATGCGTCACAGAAACGTTATATTCACTGAGTAACAACTTCGTATCTCTTTCTCACATACCGTTTGGCAACTGCCAATCTAGTCTGCTTCTAGATACTTCATATGAGTAGAATCATGTAGTATGAGGTTATTTCTACAAAGTTTTCAGGAGATGGGAAGATCTACCTCAAATGTAGGTGGTTTTGTTCCACAGGCTGAAGTCTTAGACCAAATAAAATGTAGAGAGTAGTTTCCAGTGTGTTTCCAGCACTAATTTCTGTCCACTTTCTGACTGCTGATGTGATATACCTCACGTTCTTGCCAAAAGCTAGACTCCTGTCCCCACACACTCCTTGCCATGATGGACCGCTGTCTTCAAACCTTGCCTCATTTTTGTTAGGTATTGGTCAAAACAACTGGAAAAGTAACACAATATAAATATCTACAAAACAGCCCAGCATATACAATATTACTAAAGTTGACAATATTAGAGCTCTCTATCTACAGCAATACTGTGAGAAAGTTCTTCTCTTTCTTGTATAGAAAAAACCTTAACTCATTTAAATTCAGTGTTCTTCTTATTTTATGCCTTAGCCAGAATAACTAAATAAGCCAAATGGCCTCACTTTATGTCTTTTTTTTTTTTTTTTTGGTTTTTTGAGACAGGGTTTCTCTGTGTAGCCCTGGCTGTCCTAGAACTCACTTTGTAGACCAGGCTGGCTTCGAACTCAGAAATCCGCCTGCCTCTGTCTCCCAAGTGCTGGGATTAAAGGCGTGCGCCACCACGCCCATGGCCTCACTTTAAATTGATTATTATTAGTCCCAAGATTATAGACTATGAACCTAAGTTGAGTAAAGAGATAATTAGTCACATAACAAACAGGGCTCTTAGTTGGTACTTAGCACATGTCCACAGAGCTGAAGTGAAGTCCGATAACAAGAGAAGAACAGTCCTCTGTCCCAGCTCTTTTCTGCAATTCTAATAGTTTTGTTTCTCCTTTTCTCTAAAGCATAAGCATATAGTACACAACTATGAGCTGGGGAGGAAATAGTGTTCACTGGATTGAAAGATACAGAGAGAGGAAAACAGTTATATTTGACAGTTCTTAAAAATCAGGTCATGCATGTCTTTTGTGAGCAACACTGAGATGAGGTTTCAGGCTAATTTAATAGCTCCATAATAACTACATCCAAAGAAGCTATCCTGGGGGAAGATCTGGAAGTTCTTCCCATTAGAAAGCCCCAATCTGCCTTGCACGTTCTAACTTAATTATCTTGGTTGACAAAAGAGATATCAAGGGACCAGGGACCAGGGACCTAATTCTTGTTCTGTCCCTTATGATATGACCTTGAATTTGACATTTAAACATAATCTTTTCTCACTTTTCTAGATGTAGATGATTAACCACTTTAATGATTGTCTTATATCGGAGAAGGATGAAGGACATAAGTATACTCCAACACATTTTAGTTCTACTAAGGTTGAAAGAATTAAGTCCTTAATCCATAGTACTTAAGTGGATGCTCACAGTCAGCTATTAGATGGAACACAGGGTTCCCAATAGAGGAGCTAGAGAAAGTACCCAAGGAGCTGAAGGGGTCTGCAACCCTATAGGTGGAAGAACATTATGAACTAACCAGTATCCCCAGAGCTCATGTCTCTAGCTGCGTATGTTGCAGAAGATGGCCTAGTTGGCCATCATTGGGAAGAGAGGCCCCTTGGTCATGCAAACCTTATAGGGCCAACATGTGGGAGTGGGTGGGCAGGGGAGCCAGGCAGGGGATGGGGGAGGTTATAGGGGACTTTTGGGATAGCATTTGAAATGTAAATGAAGAAAATATCTAATAAAAATTGGGAAAAAAAAGTTCTTATACACCTGAGCTTTCACTTGGCCTTAAAAGAAACTCTTGTGAAGACTGGTAGTGCCTCCTAACAAACAAGGAGAGCAAGCTTCCTCAAAGTTAATGTGGCAGAGCTGGACACCATTCTAGTCTTTGCTATGTAGCCTAGAAGAAAGAAATCTTTCTCTGAACAAAAGGGAGAGAGCCAGTGAGCACCAACGTTCATCTGCTCCTGATTGCTGAGCAGTGATCCTCATATTCCTGCCAACAGCTAGGATGCTTTCACCATCACAGCTTCCTCGCCATGGAAGCCCTGGGAGCAGCAGTTTGTGTGCTAATTAACTTGACCATATTAGCTTCTGAGAACATGGCAAGTGGTAGTAAAGCTGTCGGGGGAAAGAGAAAGCTCTCTTTTTATTTATTTTATTAGATATTTTCTTTATTTACATTTCAAATGTTATCCCCTTTCCTAGTTTCCCCTCCAAAAATCCCCTATCCTCCCCCCTCCCCTGCTCACCCACCCACCCACTCCTGCTTCCTGACCCAGGCATTCCTCTATACTGGGGCACAGAACCTTCACAGGACCAAGAGCCTCTCCTCCCACTGATGACCAACTAGGCCATCCTTTGCTACATATGCAGCTAGAGCCATGAGTCCCACCATGTGTTTTCTTTGATTGGTGGTTTAGTCTCAGGGAGCTCTGGGGTTACTGGTTAGTTCATATTGTTGTTCCTCCTAGGGGGCTGCAAAGAAAGCTCTCTTATTGAATGACTCAGGTTAATGAAATGACTGAAGTGACACCATACCATCCTAACGTTATATCCTGCCTGCCTGGTCACTTGTCAGTCTTCTAGCCCTAACAGCCACATTTGCCTTGGCCATGCTCCTGGGATTGTCCATGATGTTGACCACGGCCCACATGTACTACCTAGGAACTAGGAAGCAACCACTGACCTTAAAAAAAAAAAATCAGATGTTACTAGCCACACCCCCGCAAGTCTGTCCCATGAGGCCCCTTTAAACACTGATATAAAAGCTTGGGTAGACTTTTCAGAGTATGAGCTTGTTCTTGGTCTGGCCATTAATAAAAGAACTAAAAACTTTAATTGGCTTAGCATAGCTGTCAATAACTTAACTTTCTTGCGGGGGATCATTTCAGTTAATGAATATGAATAAAATTAGAAAATTTGAAATTTAATTTAGGAAATAATAAAACAACTGACTCAATCAAGATTACCAAATACAACACAAACACTATACACTGAAGTGTGTCTTCAGCCTTTTGCTTATTTATAGTCTGAGAAATATAACTTACTATGGACAATACTGTTACCTGTATTTCCTAAACTTGATCATTACCCATGCTAGGTGCTAGGTGCATAGCTATAATATATAAGCTAGTATTTGAGTTCAGGATTTTGCTCTATGTTGACTACTTTTTCAGTGCTCTTTTAAAAAGTCCTAAGTAGAATATAAACCCACAACAGAGGTTAATCAATGTTATATGCAGCTGCCAAGCATTAGGCATGGCTTTAGACAGCTTACACATTTTCTTCCCTGGGGATACTTTTGAGCTTCAGTCACAACTCCACATAAAGCCTGGTTTTGAACAATAGCATACATATAAGAAAAGTAGACCAGCCGGGCGTGGTGGCGCACGCCTTTAATCCCAGCACTTGGGAGGCAGAGGCAGGTGAATCTCTGAGTTCGAGGCCAGCCTGGTCTACAGAGTGAGTTCCAGGGCAGCCAGGGCTACACAGAGAAACCCTGTCTCGGAAAAAAAAAAAAAAAAAAAAAAAAAAAAAAAAAAAAAAAAAAAAAAAAAAAAAAAAAAAAAAAAAAAAAAAAAAAAAAAAAAAAAAAAAAAAAAAAAAAAAAAAAAAAAAAAAAAAAAAAAAAAAA
>LR750413.1:407549-521873 GCA_902729485.2 Mus minutoides | reverse complement strand
AGATATTTTCTTCATTTACATTTCAAGTGTTATCCAGAAAGTTCCCTATATCCTCCCCCCTCCCGGCCCTGCTACCCTACCCACCCGCTCCCACCCCCTGGCCCCGGCGTTCCCCTGTATTGGGGCAAATAAAGTCTGCATAACCAAGGGGCCTCTCTTCCCACTGATGGCCAACTAGGCCATCCTCTTCTATATATGCGTAGCTAAACTATTAATAGCTTGTATAATTTTGTAGTCATAATTTAAAATATTTTTCCATGAAGTTAAGAAAAGATCTTTTGAAATTATTTAATTTGCTCCTTATATATACTATTCCATAGCAGCCAATTTTTAAGATTTGATGATGGGTGGTGGTGGCGCATGTCTTTAATCCCAGCACTTGGGAGGCAGAGGCAGGCAGATTTCTGAGTTCAAGGCCAGCCTGGTCTACAAAATCAGTTCCAAGACAGGCAGAACTAAACAGAGAAACCCTGTCTAGAAAACAAAACAAAAACAAAAACACTTGATATTGTTTCATATCTTGCCTGGGAATGTTGTGATTTATTTTATTATAAATTGTTTCAACTCTTTTCAAAGAACAAGCTCTTGGGTTAATTTTTGTTTTCTTTACATTAGTGACTGTTGTTATTTTCTACACTTATCTTTCTTCTAAAAATATTTCATTGATGATTTTTAAATTTATTGCATCACAATGTATAATATCTTTTAAACTCATACAATAATAAAAGCAAATTATAAAAATCCTAATGCTTTTGTAAATGAGCCTATAAGTTTGAAAAATGTATTTGCATACATGATAAAGTAACTGCTGACTAACTAACCCTCAAGCAGATGTAAGACTACAAACCTAGATAATGCCAACACATGACCACAAAGATTTGTCAGGGTCCTACATCTTCAAAGAACTTTAAGTATGTCTGCCCCTGTCATGTATCACTTTCTGATTTGTTTTGCTTGTATTTTCCTGCTCGTGTTTCATTTCTTTTGCTAAAGGATACATTTGTCATCTTGCTGTTTCTAGTGTGATATGTTTGAGGTATTTATATTCTTTCTTATCTATGGTAAGCTCCGTTTTCATACATTGTACTCACCTGACACCTGCACTATCTCTCCTTGTATCTCTCTTTGTATCTGCATGTCAGCAGAGTCCTCTTTGATTTAATGGAACGGGGTTTACAGATTCTGTTACCTTTGTAACTCAAAGCTAATTGATGCGATATATTCTCTGTCCTATCTTTTCTTGTCATATTGCCCTTGTTGTTTTCTACTATTTAACATGAAGTATGTTCCACATGGGCAGAGAGGGTATTATTTTATTATTTCTGCATGAGGTGCATTTTTATCTGAGTTGTTTGTTAAAATACCAAATAGAACATCAGCAGAGTGAATTGTGCTAACAATTGACAGTTGATTCAGGCTGTTTTAAAGTATTATATCTAATGCTTACCAATGTGTCCTGATATCTTATCACAGCAGTGGTTGGACTGGAAGACTACAGCCAATATTCTGCCTTGTGCACCATAGCCACAGTGTGGGTGGATACAAGAGAAGAGGTGAAGGATCTAAAGGTGAAGGATCCCTGTGTGTATCACTTTATACATATGCACTTATTCACAGATGTTCTGACTCCTCATCAGAGAGATCATTAAAAGGACTATATTGAGGCTGAAAAGTAGATACATATTTTAACACAACCTAAGGAGAATGGTGATATATGAACATCAACCTGAAGACATGAGGAACATGGACATCATTCTAACTCATTCTGAGTTCATGAAGTGAATTCTTAGACTAACTAAAAAAACTCAGTCTGTCCATTATGTAAACAGAAGAATTGCTATATTTTTCAATTCTAGATCTCATTTTTCCACTCAAAATTTCTAGTCAGAAGCAATCTCAGAACATAAGCACATTGAACTTAAGTCAAAACTGGGCTTGTTTAAAATTTTTAAAGAAGAAAAAAACCTCTTAATTTATATTCATAACTACATTACATGGTATTTCCAGCAGTATATTTTTCTTTACTAAAGAAACTTGAAACAAAATATACTAAAGGTTATAAAGTCTGTCAAAGCATGATGTTGTATTTTAGAGCCCTTAGATCTAACATGTACTAGATATAACAAGGATGTATTTATAGATTAACATCTGAGTCCTGTTTTAAATGCACAGGTGAATATTTAAGCATCTGTTTTTGAGCTGACAAGTCTCCTGTTTTGCCAAGTTGCCAATAGTGATTTACAATTTAAGGAAACTAGAAATTCGTGGTTTTATAAGTTTAACTTGTTAGCTTTATATAGATTGCTTTAGTATTCTGTAATGTTTTGTTTGTAGGATAATTAGAGTGTTCACAAAGATAATTGAACATATTAAATTTATAAATGAAGTTTGAAATCTTTAAGGGAGTTTAATTAACTAAGTTGTAAATGGAGTCAAACATTAATCAAAGTCCTCCTTAGGATTATTTTAAATGTGAGATATACAAACAGAAAGAGATTTTTAATTTAAAACCTAAAACTTTTTGTAAATAGTCTTTTGACATCCAAGAGTCAGATGAAAGGCACCTTAAAATGCCCACCGAAATCTGCCGTGAGACCCTTAAGACACAGTTCGTGCATGACATTTATGTTCCATAATGAAAAAAATCACAAATCTTTTCTCTTTTTTTTTATTTGTAATTTTAAAATTTTATACATGGACATAGATGGGAGAATCTCAAAATTTTCAAGTCTTATTAGGTCAAATGTCACCATCCCAAACTCCCTCTTTCATTCACTGCATCTTCGGGAGATCTACTTGCAATTAACTTGGAATCTCCTTGGATTGGGCTAGCATATGTTAATTATTGATCTCACAAAAGCATTAAACAAAGAAAACAAACCACCGAGTTATCACTGAGTTTGCTCTACTGATGTGCCAAGACATTTGTATATTGGGCTCTTGTTATCCACTTGCAAACAAGTCACGGATATACCAACAGTCCAGTTCATTAGAATCCAGTTGGCAACAACATTGACATGACCTGGCAGAGACAGGGAGGCCTTCTCAGCTGTGCTACTCTGATGGAAGACTCAAGATCAACAAGCTTTGTACAGCTAACTCTATAAGCAAGCCTAGCTCAGGCTCCCTCACTGTCCATCAAGTCCTATTTATACCCTCAAGCAGCATGTGTCCTCCACAGGTCTTGTTTCAGCACTTGTCTTGCCTCAGCACATGAACCTGTCTCAGCTGACATCACTCTGCCAGCCCAAGTCTCAAAAAGCATCAAGAAACTGCAGCACACCTCCAGAAGTTTTTGGTGTTTTTGCTCTATGGAGTCCCAGTAAATGCAGCTCAACTACACAGTATAAGGCAGATCAATACATGCATGTTGTTAGCAAAGAATTCTTCATCACATGTCCTTTCCCATGCTTGCTTTAGCAGAATATACTCTCCTGTGTCTGCTTCAGCTAATGTTCCTTCACAAGTCTGCCTTAGTCTTTCACCTGTGTCAGGAAACTCTTCAGGAAACTCTCCTTCATATATTTGCACAAGCAAAACACCATCCAACTGTCTTTCCAAAGAACCCTTAAGTCCACTTCATCTGTGTGCCATTATTTGTATCAACACTATTCTATCTTGGTATAAATAGGTTATTTTGTCTACTGTTGACTCTGGAATGTAAACATGGCTGCATTCTCTATTATATACTTTAATTTCTTTCTAGTTTTGTTTCCAATTTTTTCTTGTGTGTGTGTTTTTATTTTTCGTTTTGTTTTTGTTGTTGTTGTTGTTGTTGTTGTTTTTAGTGTTTGGGTTTTTTTTAATGTATTTTGGTGGTTTGGGGATTTTTTGTTGTTTGGCTGGTTGATTTTGGTTTTTCAAGACCAAGGTTCCTGTTCTGAAACTCACTTTATAGACAAGAGTGGTCTTGAACTCATAGATATCTTTCTATCTCTGACTCCAGAGTGTTGGGTTAAAGTTACGTGCTACCATCTCAGAGCCACACTCAAATTTCTTAAGTTTACAAATCCCCTGTGTTTGCTTTATTTAGCTTTATGTGAATGCATTGAAAAACAAGTAAAATTGTATCACAGTTGTCTTAACTGGAAACGGAACTGATTCCTTGAAGTAGGATGTATATGAAATATCGTTTTTGAGCCTTTTCATTTTCTCATCCTTAATTCAGAGTTTAACTTCACATATTGAAAATATCCTATGTTATAAATAACAAGGGTAGGAAGATGACACACCAACTAAAGTGAAGCTGTGCAAACTTAAAAAAGATCTGAGTTCTAATCCTCAGCACCCATACAAATTCAAGGAAAGTAGAATTTATTTGTCATCCCAGGTCTCTATGGCAAGACATGGATGGGGAGACGATAGTCCTTGATAGTTTGTTAACTAGATCAGTGAATACAGCATCAAATGAGATTTCCTTCCTCATACAAATGGATGATGAAGTCTACAGTTATTCTCCAAACTCAACATGTGCAGAACAACAAGTGGACACCTGCATAAACACACATGGAGATGCATACACACACACACACACACACACACACACACACACTCACACATCACATTCACACATGCAAATGAATCTTTAAAATTAGGAAATACTGAATTTCTTCCTTCAGGTTTTAAATCTTTGTTTCATTTTAAAGGCTTTTTAAAAAGATTTTCATACAATATATTTTGATAATATTCTTTCCTCTCCCCCAATACTTGCCATATCATCCATACACATTCAAATTCATATTCTTTCTCTCTCTTCAAAAACAAAACCAACCAGACCAAAAAAGAAATGTATGGTAGTTACTCACTTCTAAGTGGTTATTAGCCATACAAGTACAGGATACCCACGATACACTCCACAGACCAAAGAAACTAAATAAGAAGGAAGGTTTTACCAAGGATGCTTGAAGCTCACTTAGTAAAGAGAATAATACAGTATCAGGTGGGGCTGGGATATGATCTCTAGGACTAGCCCAAGACCTAGACTCTGGGAGGGTGCCAGGAGTCAATGTGGATGATCTTGGCTGAGAAGAATAACAGTGAGAATATGGAACATGGAACCTGAAAAGGCCACCTCCTGTAGCCAGGCAGTGGAGGAATAAGAAACCAACCCACCCACAGAACTTTCCACCCAAAACTTGTCCTGTCTAAAAGAAATACAGGGACAAAAATGGATCAGAGACTGAGGGAATGGCCAACCAATAACCAGCCCAGCTTGAGACTCATCCCAAAGGCAAACACCAATCCCTGACACTACTGATGCTCTGTGATGCTTGCAGACAGGAACCTAGCATAACTGTCCTCTGAGAGGCTCAACCCAGGAGCTGACTGAATCAGATGCAGAGACCCACAACCAAATACTGGACAGAGCTTGGGGACTCTTATGGAAAAACTGAGGGAAGGACTAAGTGTCCTGAAGGGAATACGAACTCCACAGGAAGACCAACAGAGTCAACTAACCTGGATCCTTGAGGGCTCTCAAAAAAGAATCACCAACCAAAGGGCATAAACAGTCTGGATCCAGGGTCCCCTCATATGTATAGCAAATGTGCAGTTCAATCACTATGTGGGTCCTCCAACAACTGGAGAGGGGGCTATCCCTAAAGCTGTTGCCTGTCTGTTGAATCTGTTCCCCAACTGGGCTGCCTTGCCTGACCCAGTGGGAGAAGATGTACCTTACCCTGCAGAGACTTGATGTGCCAAGGTGGAGGGATACTAAGGGTTCCCCATCACCAGCCTCTCAGAGGAGAAGGGGAAAGAGGTTGGGGAATGGGACCTATAAAGTGGGAACCAGGAGCAGGGCATCAATTGGGAAATAAATAAATAAATAAACAAATAAACAAACAAATAAATAAATAACAAAAACAAGTACAAAAAGCACATAGAATGTACTCACCAGTGCATGCCCCAAGGCATAGAGACTATTTTGTGTGGGCCAACTACTCCCGAACAACACTGTGCTCTGAAATGTGTTTGATATACCAGTGACTCTCCATTGAAGAAGTTGATTATTACCTCTCCTAGCAGCTATTATTGTGCCACACCCCATTTGTGCTGATCTTTTGTCTGGCTTAAGCCTGAGCAGGTCTTATGCATGCTGTCACAGTCTCTGTGAGTTCATAAGTGCTTCAGCACTGTTTTATCTGAAAGCACAGCTTCCTCTGAATTATCCAATACTTTTAGTTCTAATAATTTTCCACTTTCACACATTTCCTTGAGCCTTGGTAAGATATCTTATAAAGATATCCCATTTAAGGCTGAATACTCCAAAGTCACTTACACTAAGCATATGAGCTAGTTGTGGGGCTCTGTGTTAATCATACACTGCAAGGTAAGGCTTATTTGATGTGGGTTGAGTGATGCACTAATCTGTGAATATAGTAATTTGTCAATAGAGGTCAATTTATTGTCATTTTCCTTTATCAGAATAATAGTAGGCTTTCCTCTGGAGCCCATAACCTATCTGGACTTGGATTCTCATCTTCTTTAGAAGCATTGGGTATGGGTTCCTTCCCATGGAGTAGGACTTTTATCCAGAAAAAAACTAAAATATTAGTTTATTACTTCTATAATGCCTGTGCCACTATTGCACTAGTGGGTATATCTTGCTAGCCAGTCACTACTGTATCTCACAGTTTCCATATATGGGTGTGACTGATGAGTAGTTTACTTTTCTTCTCCAGTAGCATGTATAGTACTTTCCATTACTGTGAGCATTAGTTAGTAGGAATGAAGTTTATAATTGGGCACCAGTGCAATTTCTCCATGTTTGATGGCCTAAGATGTCATCAACAACTGCTTCAGTGTCTCTTAATGACCCTAATTTTCCACACTGGTAATTTGAATTTTATTTTCTGAGTAGGCTGATTATATTCTGTTAAAATGGATATGATTTTATCCACAGACACGGCCTCTGATAGAAGTACACCATCTGAAATTTCTGTTTTTTGTTTCCTTACAATTTTAAAAGCATTCTACGTGTATGCTGTTTCTCACTTTACTGGTCTCTCTTAAATCTCTGTGTGTCAGAGTGGGTGCTAAGGACTGGCCTTTCACTCACTCCATTTCTCTGATCTACTTTCTCTTATGTCCAATGATTTTTTTTCAAGAGATGCAGTCAGATTTGTCTTCATATTGCCTATTAAACACTTTCCAACAACATTTTAGTTTCTTCTTCTATAATGTTTTCATATTTACTCTCTAACATCCTATTCCTGGTCTCTCTCCTTTTTTCTCCTTCCCTGCCTCCCTCCATCACTATTCTCCTTCTCCCCCTTTCTCTCAAAGAATAGCTACATAGCATTGCATTTCTGTATAGATAGTTTGGTTCTATGTTATTTTATTTTCCCCAAATGTTTCTTAAAGACCCTGTCTATGTTCTTGTTCTTTTATCTCTTTGTACTCAGGAGCATACATGAACTTTAAATTATCAGGGACCGTTGTCCAGTGTGAGTCAGCACACGTATAACATACCACAGGACACTTTCCTTAATGTACTCCCTACACTGATTGCTTTCTTTATGGTGAAATTTCCAGTTTCCTGTCTTGGAGACAGAGTTGATAGACAAAACCTGATTGGAGAGAGATGAAGACCAGGGAGGTCTTAGCCTTCAAGCATTGCTTGTTTGCTTTTAACCTCTTTTGGATTTGTTACCAGTTAAGTTGATATTGCTTGTTCTGAGGTATTGTGTTTTACTTCTCTGTAAAAAAGCAAATCTACTTCTTGGCCATAGGACCCAGAATCAGTGCTAGCACTGGTGAAATGAGGCTTGTGCCACAGTCCTTCCCTCTGCCATAGCCCTGCCCTACCTTCCCTTTCCTTACTGCTAGATAAAAATTGTTCTCTCTTTCAGCAGATAAATAAGTTATCAGTCATTCATGTAACTCTTACTTCTAAAAAAGTGACTCTCCTATATGAGTTAATATACTTCTTATCGCCCTTTTATAGTTTCAAAAAGGCAAAAAGTACTGAGGTGCAGTACATCACACACACACTCACGTGTTCTTGCTCTTTCTGAAGAGAAGCTCAACTGTGTGGATCTTGGAACAGTTTTACAGAGTCTAGTTTACAATTTTCAGGTTGGTTACCTTTAGCTAAATCATTGGAATTTTCCCTTTCTCACTTACCTGTATTTTCAAAACTATGTTAATAATAAAGTTAAAGGCAGGGTTGGGCCCCCTCCCTTTCTCTTGTCAACTAAAAGAACTTCCTAGAAACACAGGCTAACTTTTTTTCGAGTTTACTAGTATCCACCTGAAACATCATCTGGTCTCTAGCATTCAGGGGTAGCATGGTTTGATTTTTTTTTCTTTTGATGGAATAGGCAAATTATAGCCTACTTCTTATTTATTTTATAATTTAAATTTCCTTCAAAATAAAACTTCATATTGATTCTCAAATACATCGTTCAAAATACAAATGGTGTTCTTTACAAATTTATAAATTAACCAAGCATTTATTTACCTTATTGCAATAAAAGTCAGCTTTTTGTAATCTGTTTATAAAAACCCTCCTTCAATTAATTGAAGTTTTCTTTTGGTGTTGGAATGGCAAGTGGTTAAATGCTTTTATTTTGCAAATGGTGAATGTGTCAGATGTTTATTGCAAAATATAAAGGTAACACTTTTTTGTTTTAAGGTAGGTAGTGAAATTCTTAAGGCTACCATACTTTTCTAAGGGCTACAACTAGGCCTTAAATCTCTAAGAGGCAGATGGAGGGAGGGACCTGGGAGGAATGGGGTGGGGAAGGAAATGGGGGATTTAGGGTCTGGTGTGGGGAAGAGAAATTGAGACTCATCCTATGGGCAAGCACCAATTCCTGACACTATTAATGATACTCTTTGTTGCTTACAGGCAGTAGCATGTTATCTTCTGAGAGACTCCACCCAGCAGCTGACTCAGACAGTAGATATACCCACAGCCAAACAGTGATTGGAGCTTGGGGATTCTTATAAAAGAATAGGAGGAAGGAATATGGGTCCGGAAGCGAGTAAGAACTTCACAGGAAGATCAACAGAGTCAATGTACCTGGACCCTCAGGTCGAAACCATCAAAGAACACATGTTGGACCTAGGCCTCTTGCCTCATATGTAGCAGATGTGCAGCTTGACCTTCATGTGGGTCCTGAAGCTGTTGCCTGTACAAAGGATATGTTCTGCTATCTGGGCCTTCGTGCAAGAGGAAGCACTTAGGATCTCAGAGACTTGAAGTGCCAGGATGCCTGGGGAGGGAGGGGGAGATACCCAGGCATGTTCCTACCCAACCAGAGGAGAAGAGGATGGGGAGGGGGAAGGATTGTGGGAAGGAATGACTGGGAGGGGGGAGTGACTGGGATGTAAAGTGAATAAGTAAAAAATAATTAGATTTTAAAAAAGGAAATTCAATAAAGGTCAACAAATATGACTAAGGAGGAGCTGCCTCTAATGAACTGGATGTTTATAGGACTTTGAATAAAATAGAAATCAATTTATGAAATAAAATGCTAAACATAGACTGTGGGGGGAAAAAGCAATCCTTTTCTGTGTAGGCCAGTGCTTCCCTCATCCCTAATCCAGAAACAATCTTCAGTTGACAACCACTTGCCAATAAAACAATAGTTTTCTCCAAGGGAGTCTCATTACAGAAACAAAACACTCTTAACTGGAGGCCCCATGCCCAGCAGTAGATGGCTAACAGAAAGCAAACTCAATGCCATCTTTTGATGTTCTTTATCTTTTAATGTAGAGTTAGGGTATTCATTTTTACAGGTCTTTTGAGTATATATTTGGGTTTTCCGGGTTTTTTTTTGTGGGGGGGGATTCTTGTGTAAGGGAGCATGCGTGTGTAAGGGAGCATGTGTGTGTAAGGGAGCATGCGTGTTTCTGAAGCTACGTGGTTTCACTTGGACTCTTCTGATTGGTTGGTGTGTCTTATGTTGATTTGTTTGCCTGTTTTATCCTAGTGTATGTCATTTTATTTTATTGTTCCTTAGATGCCTGTTCATTTGCTAAGGAGAGATAGAAAGGGGCGGTAGGGAGGAACAGGGATGAGTATTCTCTAATCAGAATAAATCATATTTTAAAAATGTATTTTCACTTATAGAAAAGAATATAAAAAACTGCGATAGCATTCACAAGGTTCTTCATCAGATGAGCTATTAATTTAACCACACACACAATTAAGAAGAGCACTGCGACCTAGCAAGACCCTGAACTCAGTCCCCAGCACTGAAATTTGATTAATAGAATGGAAGTACACCAAATCACAAGCAGTTATTTGTTTCAATTCTGACAATGTATTTACAGCCATCTTTGAATAAAGGTAAATTTTAAGAAATAAATTGATTTTTAACATTTCATTTGTATGAATATTTTGCCTCCAGGTATGCATGTGCACCTTATGCATGCCTGGCATCTAGGGAGGATAAAAGAGAGTGCTGGATTCCCCTGGAATTGGAGTCACTGATGGCTATGAGCCGCCACACTTCTGCTGGGAACCAAACTTGGGTCTTCATGAAGAGAAAGAAGTACTCTGCCAGTCCATCGCTCCCACCCAGGATTCAAAGGACATTAACATTTTAAAATTACATTTATTCACTTATTTTGTGTGCATGTGTGTATGTGTGTGTACATACACATATGGGCAGGGATCCTAATTTTCAGGAATCAGTCTTGCCTTTGACCACATCATCCTAAAAACTGAATTCAGGTCATTAGACTTGGTTCCTAACCCCTTTACTCCCTGAGTCATGTACTGGGCCTCAATATGATTTTGAATGTAACGTTATGTCACCATATTCCATAATTAATTCTTTCCACTTATATTTAAAAGGCACACCCACGCCCATATGTGTGTGTGTGTATGTAATTTTTTTTAATTGAAGTGTTCAGGTTATAATTTACACTATCATCAGGAACAGTAGGAATCAGAAGTATGGACAATAGGACACTTCTGTACACATTTGATTTATTTCTAGAATGTGTGGATTTTTTCACAGTCAAGCGTTATGAAATGTTATATTATCACATTACTATGTTTTATATTTTATTTCAGTTAAAATCAAATAAAAAGAAAGAAAGGCAGCTGACATCTGTAGCTATCATAAGCTCATTTTTATGAATGATTTTTTTCTTACTTAGTCCTCCTGCTAGAAGATGACTGCTAGAGCAAGAGGAAATTCTAAACTGTATTCAGTGAAGATAGATATACAAAAATTGATTATAGATATACAAAAATAGACATACAAAAATCCTCCAGGATTGATCAACTGGAGGGTCACTCCACCCTCCGGGGGCAGTAATTCATTCTATAAATGTTCCAAGAATTATTGCTTATTCTGGAAGCTTATTAGTGATACATGTTTGAGAATTGAATAAATTGAGCATATTTTGTTTTTCAAAACATAAATCCAGGAGGCTTGAAACAAAGCGTAACTTCCATCCCTTAGAATGGTTTTATATTGCAAGATAAGCTCATTGACTATTCACTGTGAGTCTTTTTTTAAATAATGCGAACATGACTCTGGTGAAATAAAAGGTAAAGAGTGAACTTCAAAATGAAATTGGAGGGCTGCAGATTACCAAGAGAAGATTCCTTCTGACATGTAGAGATCCCCAGTCAAAAGGTCAGAGTAATACAGTCCACACCAATGCACATGTGCTCTTTTTATACAATAGGGTAAGGAGAGGAAAAGGAGACAAACGGACTACAATAAATCTCACATAAGTTTAAAAATCAAATTGTGCAAAAAAGCAGTATCATTCGTGAATCTCTACAGGACACTCCACCAACCTTACACCAGTATTTTTATATTTCAGTGAAAAACTTGTTCTAAATTCTATCTTAGTAGGTATCATACAAAGATAGAAATTCTTTCATTTTTGCTTATTGATAAACTAATGAAATTTCTCAAAGAATGCTTTATATCAAATGTTTGTTAGTTTTATCCAACTTATAGTAAAATGAGGTAAGAATATAATAAAACAGGGTAACCATGATAAATAGATTAATGATTGATTTTGATACTCTAATCTGTTTTCTATGTAGCAAAATGGATTTTCAATAGCCTTTATCAATGATTAAAAGCATTATTTCCATAGGGAAATTTAAATTATTTTGTAATCAAATGACAAACAAAAAGCTGCCAGCAAATACTTCCGGAGTGCCTGAACAGAGTACAAAGAGCTAAGAAAGCAGGGAGAGAGCAGTACAGCCTACTGCAGGGGTCTCTCTGAGGAGCCCTGGCAATAGCTTGCACTGGCCAGGATTCCTCTCTTCATTCATAGGCTTCTCTAGGAGCACCACCCCCTACTACTGCATCCAATAGGGTCTACAGGATCCCTGCATGCTGGGCATCTCTACACCTATGTCTAGGCAGAACTCAACAGTCCATTCTAGTGTACTTTTCTTCCAGTAAGGAGACTTCAAACTTTCTAACCAAGGCTATAGTAAAACACGGTTATTAGGGGTGATGACCTTTGAAGTATGCATCTGTGTCAACACTCACAGCAGAATAGAAAGGTATCCTGCATGGCTATTCTAGTAGAGCAGGCCATTTCATTTTGTTAGGCAGCATAGAAGAAAATGTGCCAGGTTTCCATTTGTTTTAGGGGTTGTTGCTGCTGCTGACTTCTTCCTCTTCCTCTTCCTCTTCCTCTTCCTCTTCCTCTTCCTCTTCCTCTTCTTCTTCCTCTTCCTCTTCCTCCTCCTCTTCTCCTCTAACCCTAACCATAACCCTAAACCTAACCCTAAACCAAACCCTAATCCTCCTTTTCTTCTTCCCTTCCTCCTCACACTTCTCTTTCTCCATTTTCTTTTTCTCATGAAAAAAATCAGAATAATTTTCTTCTAATATTATAAAAATATAATTTTTTAAAGAATCTATCAACATTCTTGTCTTCAAATTTGACACAATGTCAGCCTCTCTTCTAAATTTCCAAAATGTGATAGTCCCTTTTCTGGCCATCATATTTGTTGAGCGGCCTAACTGGATTTGTTAGCCAACACAACTTTAAATGAGGAAAATCATAATAGTTTTTCTACTAATTTTTCAAAGAATTCTCTCTCTCTCTCTCTCTTTCTCTCTCTCTCTCTCTGTCTCTCTCTGTGTCTCTCTGTGTCTCTGTCTCTCTCTTTCAGAAACACACACACATACACATACACACATCACATACACACATGGGCAGGGGAGAGACCAAATAGCTGCAAAATGCCACAAACCAAGAGACTCCAGGAGCTGAAAGCTAAAATAAGGAAAGGGTCCACAGTTCTCTAGCAGGGCTGCTCCAGAGAAGCAGTGTTTGGTCCCTGAAGCTGAGTCATTTCATTGCACTACCTGGGATCCAGCAGGAACTGATGTCTGAGAGAGGGAAGAAGTGAAACCATTCTCTGAGGATATGTTGTAGAATAGTTCTCAGAGTCAGTGATTTGTGAATGAATCAGAACATGGTGCTATCTCATTTCTCTGCAGAAGCATGATGCAAGTTTCCACTTCATTTTTGTCACAAAAACACGGTCAACATTTCTAGAATGGGAGCAATGCTTTATATGTATTTTCCATAATGAAAACTACACTCAAAAGGGAAGCAAAGATGTGCTTCACTGAGTTCTTACTGGTGATAGCTGAGGAGAGTTAACCTTGAGGAAACTAACATCTCTGTATCTACTGGAAACAAAGGGGGGGAAAGGCAGCATTAGCCCAGACTTATAGAGGACAAAAATTTAGTTCAGAGAATATAAATTCTAGCTAGACCGAAATGGCATTACTAAATGTGTGGATTGAATGCTTCTGCCTAGTCCTGGCCTTATGTAGAAATCCCATGTCTCAAGGTGGTAGTTTCCCAGTGGATAATTTGCAGGTCCCTCAAATATGTTTGTAAGTAAGAAACAAAAGAGACAAGATTGTTTCTTGGCCATGTGAGGAAATAAAGCAATGTAACCATACAGGCAGACATGGTAAACATAGTTCTTGGGACATAAAGTCAGAAAGTCACCACAAGTTCAAGATCAGCCTAGTCTACATAATGAGTTCTAGATCATTAAGGGTTACATAACAAGACACAGCACTCTCTCTCCAACACACATGATAATAATAAAATAAAGAATTGAAAGCGGAAAATAGGAAGACAATGACTTGCAGACCAGGATGAAGAACTCAACCTTGATGATACCTCATCCTTGACTTTCAGATTCTCGTGAAGCATATGTTTGGTCAGTTATAACCACTGAACTTATATATTAACCCATTGTCTGTGGGTAGAAATGGTACAGAAAAGGATGACCTGTGAGTGACTACTCAGTGTTATGGTGGGAACTGTTTGGTTATGGAATGTCATGTCCCCATGGCCTCTTCTTGCATTTTAGACATCCCTAAACATACTATATGGAAGTTGTATTTGTAGGGCCTTTGTAGGGCCATGCCGACTCCCAATAGTAAGTCTATCCCTGCTCTTTGTGCTGAACAGCAATCCTTTCCCAAAGATCAGAACACGGTTAATAATTCTCATTAAGCGCAGTGAAAATCCTGTTCTTCATACAAACTCTATAAGCCTACCCTCACTTTAGACAACAGGTGATTTTTTTTCTACCAATGATTATATTAATAACAATTGAATCAAAATTTAGAGCCAAGGCTTATATAAGTCACTTCATCTTGCCAAAATATTAATATTGGAAACAGGGTATGTCGTACATAAACAGAACATAACAAATCCTTTAATTTAACACAAGCCTTTCTGGGTATTAATTTTTGTCTTGGTATCACTTCCAAATCTTATAAAATCCAATATGATGTTAATCTCATTTGGAAAAAAATGCAATATATTTACTGAACTATTTTTCAATTGAGCAGAATGCATCCTGAAGCTTTTCCTCAAAGCTGAGATTAGATATTTCTCTCTCATCAGCTTTTATTTCTTTTCATTTATTGTTAGAAATTTTCTCTGCTAGTGTAATACCAGAGTTTCTTGCATCAAACATGTTTTGATGGGTACCTCAGTTTTTGACCTTTGGTTTATATCCTGTCCTGTATTTAATCACCTATGTGTTTGCAGTAGATAGAAAGCCACAACAGGTCAACATACAGAGAATAAGAGATTATGGAATGTTCAACCATAAATGAGACAGCTCTGTCACACACCCTCCTTCATGGTTCAGGAATCTATGTGGAAGAGAGGACAGAAAAAATATATAAGAGACAGAGGTGGTAGAGGACTTCAAGGAAAGAGTATTTCCAGACACAACCGGACAAGTACACATGAAAATTCAGAGTCTGGCAACATGAAAGAGACCTGCACAAGCTCAAACCTGAAAAATTCCCAGCACAAAGGGGTGGAGGTGGGCATGAAACCCAGCTCTAACCAAGGAGCTGCTACTGGCCATGGATAAATGCTGGAAAAATGAAAGTTAATGTTATTCAGTGGAGTAACACTGGGCGCAGACCCCAATGTTCAGGGGAAGTTGGCCAACACAAAATTGACTTCCTTGGTTTATTTTGTCTTGCTTTGTTTTTTAAGACTGAGAGAGAACATGAAATTGAGTGATTAGGGAGAGAGAGAGTGTTTGGTAGGAGTGGGTATGCAAATGTGAAGACCACAGGTTGATGGCAGGTACCAATCTCCATCTCTCTTCATTACTTTTCATTCAGGCAGGGTCTCTCAGTGTTACACGGAGCTCATAGATATGTCTAGTCCTGTTCCACTTTGCTCTGAGGATCTCATGTCTTAGCCTCCCATAGGCTGGAATCATAGGCTACACACTGCACCCATCTGGTATTTTCTGGAATCCAAATTCTGGTCCTGAAACATAGCAAGTGCTTTAACCACTGAGTCATTTCCCAGCCCTGAATCCTTACCTTCCAGTAGTATCTGTATGATGTTAATGTCACACATTGTAGCTAGAATTTGCTGGTGGAATTATAGTCTAAAGGCATAAAAAGGCCAGCTCAGTTCTCTATTCATCCTCCGTTCTCTCTGCTTTTGTAAATCCATCTGTTCTAGTATTTACATTTATTTTGTCATCCACAGTTTAGATGTAGTGTCTGAAACATTTTTTTTTAACCTATGCTTGGACTGATCTATCTGCTAAAAGTATTTTTAGTAGCCATCATAACTACTTATATCCACCTACCTTAATACTATTTAATATCCATTATAACCATGTATTTCTAGTTTAATTGTCTGCTGTTAGGATAAAACACTGACCAACAGCAACGTGGGGAGGAAAGGGTTTATTCTTTTTTTTACAGGTAATAGACCCTCATCCAGAGGCACCAGGACAGGAACTCAAGGTAGAATATGGATTCAGGAACAGAAGCAGAAACCACTGAAGAACACTGTTCACTGCTTAGTGGCTTCTTCTCTCTGGCTTGCTCAGAATGCTTTCTTAAATCAGCCCTACCTTCCCAAGAATAGGACCTCCTACAGTGGGTGGGCACTTTCACATCAATAAGCAAGCAAGCAAATGCCCCCACAGACATGTCCACAGGCAATGTAATAGGGACATTTCTTCAGTGGAGGTTTGCTCTTCAAATTATGTTCACATTTGTGCAAAATTGACAAAAACTCTGACACCATATCTACCTACACTCACTAAGTATTATGACCATATCCACCAACATCATTCCCTTTCTTATTTCTGAACTCCTTTAGTTTTTATTTTTTAATTATCTTCAATTTTGTTTTTCTTTAAAGAGTTCCTCACAGTTCTTGACCAAACCCCTATTCCCTTCAGTGAGTAATAGCATCCATTAATCATTACAGTTAAGATGTCACACTTCATCTTCTGACTTTGACAAGAAAGACTTGCAGCGTTGCTTAGGTAATAAATACATGTGGGGCACATGTATGTAAGAGCATATATCTTAACCCATCTCTGTGATCAAAAACAAGAAGTCCCGGTGGATGGAGAATGGAGAAAAGGAGGTCAGGGTCAGCTTAGCAGCATCAGCAAGTCACAACTGCAGCCCTTTTATAAGGGTAAAGCCATCATCAACAAGCTCTACAGATTGTGCTCTACTAGAATAACAGGATTAAGAATTTTCAACTCATTGACTTTTTTGTTCCCATGTGCCTGGACACCTGGTACACAAGAAACAGTGTGTTTATCAAGCAAGCAAGTGATTACGGCTTCTACCTACTAGAGGCAGTAATGTGTTTCTCACTGGCCATAAAAAATGTATAAGAAAATAGGTGAATTCTGGTAGAAACTGGAAAGGAGTATAGTGTATGAACAGAAAATTGCCATAAAACAAATATTTATATGGCCGCATTTTTGGATGAGTCTGAAATAAAAATAAACATCTAGAAGAACGAGATAATGCATCTTTTTTCATGAGTGTATTTTAATTCAGCAATTCAGTCTGAGTGACAATGAGAACCGTAAGGACGCTGGATTGTATCTTCTACCTATTCCTCCTGTCAGACAAGTCCAGCCCAAGGTGTTGTCAGATTCATAGTGAGGTAACAAGCCACTGTGTGAGAAGTGCCACATGAATTATTCTGGAAATGCATTGGAAATGTATTTGTGTTATCTTGCAACCTCCTGCTTATAATTCAGTTTGGAGACCATCCTATATGACTGTAGAAACACTGTAATTATGTTCATAAATTGTTTTTTTAAACATGCAAATGAGCATGGTACAAACTGCATGCATAAGTGTAGGGCGTGCTATAGAGTGATGATCAATGCCCCTGGGATTAATCAGGGAAGTTTCTGGTGGTGGTGGTGGGGGACTGAATTTTAAACAGAATTTGATATATTTGTTTATGTAGCACTCATTTTATGCCTTCTAATTATAAATATAATGTATTCTCATAATCTTATATCAATAAATGTGCAAATTCCAAATTAGTAATAAAAGAAAAATGAACTGCAATCTCACTGACCAAAGAACTTAATGAATAACTGACAGGCAGACATTGAGTGGGGCAAACCCTTAGGAGCCACAGTTAACAGCAGTCTATAGATCAATGATGTAATCACACACTGATACCAGGTAGCTAGTCATTTAGGAATTTTCAAATTTTTGTTAATATAAACAATTCCAAAAAGCATTTCTGCTGATAACTTTCATAGCCTAAGTATTATTTTCAGATGCATTTTAAAAATTCAATCAATCATGATTTGTGACTTTGCACTTCCTACTTTTTTAATATACATGTTTAATAAAAATATCACTTGTAAACAATTTTTTTTTTGGTTTGTTTTCGAGACGGGGTTTCTCTGTATAGCCCTGGCTGTCCTGGCGCTCACTTTGTAGACCAGGCTGGCCTCGAACTCAGAAATCCACCTGTCTCTGCCTCCTGAGTGCTGGGATTAAAGGCATGTAAACAGTTCTTACCATTTCGTCTCTATCCTGTCAATAAGTGCTGATTATCCAGTGGCTGAGCAGAAGAGAAGATAGGGTAGGCAGTGCACCAGCCATGGGAAGGAGTGGAGGTGGGGAGGTTCAGAATTAGAGCCATAGTAACAGAGGGCCTGAGAAGTCACTGTGAAAAAACCATCTGAAGCCCCAAAACTCAGATCAATAATAATAAGGGAGTATAATAGGATGAGGCTGGAAGGTAGACAGATTAGCAGAGATTATTGTAAATCATCTAACTGCCCAGTATTGAGGTGCACCTTGAACTAAACCATGGCTTCTCTGTGTGGTTATTGGAAACTAGCAAAGGTAAGAAATACCACTGCTGGATTGATTCACTGGTTACATTTATATTAAAAATAATTCATCTTACATATTGTCAGTGCCCTTTTCAGGTAGATATGTCATCGAGGCTTTCATAAATGCTACTCTAGAGGACAGTCTTTGGCTTTCCTCACATAAGCCATCTCCATTAGTTTAGTAATAGCTTTATGGAAGACTTGGGAATTTCTACCACTTTCACATCTTGTGTTATAGGATTTTCCTTATATCTCACTGACATTTACTCTGTTGTTTATTTCTTTTAAGGACACAAGTAAAATTTTCTAAAGTTCTAAAGTCTTCCTGGATTATCATCTTAGTATTATTACTTACAACCCCCCCTTTTTCAGAATTTTTCAAACATGTTTTTTCTTATCTGTAAGTTTTGATAGCCATTTTGTTCCTTTTCTAATAAAATTAATGTGATCTCCCTTCTCTCATATAATTTCATATCATTTACAAAGTATCCACATTGCTATTCTCTGATTGCCCTTGTAGCTTCCACTCCGTCTGCATGGTCCCTATATGAACTTTACCTACAACTCCCACAGCATCCTTTATTCTCACGTCAGCTCATGCTTTCCATTGCGCACATAATAAATAGGTAGCTAACAATGAACAAACTCAATACTGTTTTTGAGATAGTTCAAGATAATAAAAATTAATCTATATACTCTTGACTTAGGGTTTTACTGCTGTGAAAAGACACCATGACCAAGGCAAGTCTTATAAAAAAACATTTAATTGGGGCTGGCTTATAGATTCAGAGGTTCAGTCCGTTACCATCAAGGTGGGAGCATGGCAGCATCCAGACAGGCATAGTACAGGAGGAACTGAGAGTTCTACATCTTCATCCAAAGGCTGTTAGTGGTAGTGACACACCTACTCCAACCAGGTCATACCTATTGCAACAAGGCCACACATCCAAATGGTGCCACTCCCTGGCCCAAGAATATACAAACCATCACAACTCTAGAAGGCAGTTTAAATCTACACAGAGGTTATCCTATGTTCATCTCTTCTTTATTTCTCTTGTCAACTTTATTATTCATCTACATATGATTTTAAGTTAATGTCTCAGGGATTTCACAAAGTATATAACAAATATATAGCTGACATCTATGATTTTCTACTTTCTTTTGCTATTAAAGATTAAAAACAATTCAACAGACAGCATGCCCTAAGTTTTTCTTTTTTTAATCTTTTTCTTTTCTTCTCTCTCTCTCTCTCTCTCTCTCTCTCTCTCTCTCTCTCTCTCTCTCTCTCTTTCTTTCTTCCCCTCACCCCTTTGGAGATCAGGCAACTTTACTTAGTACCAGTATTCAAAATAACATATTGTAGATGAGAATTTACATAGTAACTTGTCTTACAAATACAAACAAACAAACAATTACATTTTTGATTCCAGTTTCTGAGAGGGTAAAGAAACTTAAATAGTTTAAATATTTTGACAAGCATGTAACATAATTTTTATTGGTTATTTTATTTATTTATATTTCAAATGTTACCTCCTTCCCAGTTTACCTCAACAAGCCCCCATCCTCTCCTCCCTGACTCTATGAGGGTGCTCCCTCACCTGCCCACTCACTCCTGCTTCAGTCGCCTAGGGTTCCCCTATTCTGAGTAATCAAGCCTCCACAGGACTAAGGGGCTCCCCTCCTAGTGATGCCAGTTAAGGTAATCCTGTGCTAAATATCCATCTGGAACTAATGTGTACCCTCTATTGAGCTTCAGATATCAGGTGCTGGAGTCTTCAACAATTGGATCATGGAAGCAAGTCTTTGCAGAGTTGTTATCCAGCAGTATCTGGTGAACAAATAGCAAAGAATACTTCTCCGTCCATGACTCTCCCAGGAAGGACCGTTTTTTGTTCTTTTTTCACTTATGATAGGAATTAAGCCTAGTATTTGCAATAGAACCCCAAAACAAAGAGGAACACCACAGAAATTGAAATACCCCAAGGATACTACTCTAGCCAGTCACCTATTTAAGAATTCACATTTGTTCTCCTCTGTAAAATGTAGTCATGTAAAACTTAGGCATTAAAAGTATAGTAGTGAGCAAAACAGAAAGATGTCCAGGCCACACATAGTCTGGATTCCAATAGTCCAAAGCAGTAATCTCATATGAGCCAGGAAATAACCACATCTATCCAGACTGAACCCTGTTTAATTAGAGTAAGAATGACATCTGGGAAGAGAATTGTGGACTCTTGTAGATAAGGAAGAGAAGATTACATTGTTTGGTTTTTAGACCCCTGGAAAAAGTTCTGAGGCACATGTTTTAAATATCAAAGCAGAGCTGGCCTCCAGGTTCTCCCAGCATCCCTCAGTCCACACTTGGTATATCCTGCCCCCCAGCCCCCAATGCAGAACTTTTCAGCTCAGAGGCTAGGGACTAGGTTGCCTTCTCCCAGGAGGCTATGATCCACACATTTTGCTCTCCTCCTCCTTCTCTCTTTCCTCCTTCTCCTTCTCCTTCTTCTTCTCCTTCTCCTTCTCCTTCTCCTTCTCCTTCTCCTTCTCCTTCTCTTTCATCTTCATCTTGTCCTCCTCCTCTTCCTCCTCCTTCTCTTCTCTCTCTCTGCACATGCACCCATTCTCTCTTTCTCTTCCCCCTCCCCACCTTCCTTGGGGCCAATAAACTGCCTCCCCTTTCCCAGAACAGCTTTCCAATATATCTTCTAATCTGGTTTGAATTGGCTCATTTCACCAGAGAATAACCTATCATATGTGACTAACAAATACGAATCCTATTTTTGGAGAGCACTGTCCCTGTCCTAGAAAACAACAATGTATGGCTTTTGGTGCAAGACACGGCTCTGGGGCACTGCAAAAATACCCTAATTCTAACACTGCTTCCCCAGAAGAGGCAAGAGGAGTGGATGGGGTATTGTTATAGAGGACTAAGAATGTCAGAGTCTTTTGCTAGATGGATAGATGCTGGCCTTTATCTGTCAAAGCCAGTTCACAGGGTAGGAAAAGGTGACTGCCACAAAAGACATTTTATATGACTTACTCCAACAATGGCAATCTGAGCAAATGATCTACAATAATCATCCTGAGAGAAGCTCATGTAGCTATAGGAGGACACAAGAGTCAACGAAATGAGATATGAAATATTAATAAAATTCACAGGTCAATGATGAGAGACTATAAAAATTGAGACAAGCAGATACCTGGAACTTCATGAAGTTCCAGAGCACTAAACTTCAATAGAACTGCAAGGGCATACTCCCTCACACCAAAATTAAAAAAAAAAAGTCTTTGAAATTCAGAGACACGTCATTACAAAGGACCCACTTAGAATAATAAGAGGAAAATGAGATTCAGAGACTTCATACAACAACAAGAAAGAGAATAGCTTGTTGTATAAGCTCAAGAAAAAAAAGGCAAATGACTGAAATTATTCAAAGAGATATTGAAAAAGAAAAGCTTCTAATGCTGCGTCAAAGGGAATCCAGTGGAGTGTCATAATCCAAATGACTCTAAACAGACTATGGAGTGGTTGTACCAAAACAGGTGACCACATAAATCTCAAGTTAAAAAAAAAAAAAAAGGACGAAAACTACCAAGAAATGTAAATGATCATGAATTGTCAAATTTGGATAAGGTTTTGAGTGTAATTTTTTCTGCAATATACTTCATAAGTCAGGATGGTGTGTGTTCAAAGAGCAGAAATAAAATTAGTCAAGAATGTTTTACATTGGGGGATCCTATCAACACCATCCTTTAGTGAGGAGGAGACAAAAACTTACCAAAATAGAAGCTCATCAACATTAGGACTTCAAAAATAAGTAAATACATTTCTCCAAGTTAAAAAAAGGAAAGATCCTCATTAAAAAAAATATGTAACAAAAGTATAGGTTACTGCCAAAGAAAACAGTTTCAACAAACACAGAGCAGTGTATGTAATACTGTAGTAGACACACATAAGCAACTTATGTCAAAGGAGTAATCAAAGATTGGTTATTGAAGCTATCTTTCTTTCTTAAAATTTAATTTATTTTTTTACAAAGAAATATAAATATCAAGCAACAACGAAAATAAATTTTGTATATGATAAAGTAATTTAGAAACAATGACACTTATTTTTTAAATTATTTATTTTATACCCCAATCATTGCCCCTAAGTTCCCCCTCATGCTGTCCCTCCCCTCATTACCCATCCCCTTTTCCTCTGAGAAGATGGAGGCCCCTGGCATCCCCCCACCCTGGCAGATTAAATCTTTGCAGTGCTAGGCACATCCTCTCCCCCTGAGGCCAGACAAAGCAGCTCAGTAAGGGGACGATATTCCATAGACAGGCAAAAGCTTTAGGGATAGCTCCTGATCCAGTTGTTAGGGGATCCACATGAAGACTGAGTTGCACATCTGCTACATATGTGTGTGTGTCGGGGGTGGATATTTCCAGTACATATATGCCATTTGGTTGTTGGTTCAGTCTCTGAGAGTTCCCCAAGGGTCCAGATTAGTTGACTCTATTGGTCTTCCTGTGGAGTTCCTATCCCATTCCAGGCCCTCAATACAACCCCCCACCCCCAACTCCTTCATAAGAGTCTGAGCTCCATCCAATGTTTGGCTGGGAGTCTCTCCATCTGTTTCAGTCAACTCCTTGGTGGGAGCCTCTCAGAGGAAAGTTATTCTCGGCTCCTGTCAGCAATCATAGCAGTTTCATTAATAATATCAATGATTGGTGATTGCCCATGGATGGGACTAAATTTGGGTTGGTTATTGGTTGGATATTCCCTCAGACTCTGTTCCATATTTCTTGCTTGATTTCTTGTAGACAGGATAAATTTGGAGTCAAAAGTTTTATGGATAGAATGGTATCCTTATTGCTCCACTGGGGTTCCTGCCTGGCTACAGGAGGTGTCATCTTCAGGTTCCACATCCCCTCATCTCTGAGTCTCAGCTAAGGTCACCCTCATTGATTCCTAGGATCCTCTCCCATCCAGGTCCTGGACACATGCTAGAGATACCCCCATTCCCTCACCCCATGCCCAATAGCTGCAGATTTCCATTTATTTTTCTAACCCTCTAGCCATCTCTACAGTCTCTCCCATATCTGATCCTGAATACCTCATTCTCATTCCCATCCTCTCTCCCACCCAATTCACTCCTTCCCATCTGCCTCCTATAATTATTTTATTCCTCCTTCTAAGTGACATTTAAGCCTCCTTATGTGGATCTTCTCCTTGTTTACCTTCTTAGGGTCTGTAGAGTGTAGTATGGGTATCCTATACCTTATGGCCAATTTACACTTATCAGTGAGTATACATATACCATGAATATCCTTTTAAGATGGAGTACACCACTTAGGATAATATTCTCAGATTTCATCCATTTCCCTGCAAAATTCATGATGTTTTTGTTTTTAGTAGGTGAACAGTATTTCATTGTGTAAATGAACCACATTTTCTGTATGTATTCTTCAGTTGAGGGACATCTAGGTTGTTTCAAGTTTCTGGCTGTTATGAATAAAACTGCAATGAACACAGTTGAGCAAATGTCCCTGTGGTTTCATGGGCCATCATTTGGGTGTATGCCCAGGAGTGGTATAGCTGGATCTTGAGGCAGAACTATTCCCAGTTTTTGGAGAAACTGCCAAATTGATTTCCAAAATGTTTGTACAAGTTTCCACTCCCACCAGCAATGGAGGAGTGTTCCCCTTGTTCCACATCCTTGCCAGCATAAAAAGTTGAAGTTTTGATCTTTGCCATTTGATGAGTGTAAGGTGGAATACCTCTGAGAAGAGGTATTTTAATTTGTATTTCTTGATGCCTAAGGATAATGACCATTTCTTTAAGTGCTTCTCAACCATTCAAGATTACTTTGCTGTGATTTCTCTATTTGATTCTTTAGCCCATTTTTTAATTGGACTATTTAGGTTGTTGGCATCTAGTTTCTTGATAGATAGAGATAGAGATAGAGATAGAGATAGAGATAGAGATAGAGATAGAGATAGTAATAGAGATAGAGATAGTGATAGATATAGGGATAGGGGTAGGGATAGGGGTAGGGGTAGGGGTAGGGGTAGGGGTAGGGATAGGGATAGGGATAGGGATAGGGATAGGGATAGGGGTAGGGGTAGGGGTAGGGGTAGGGGTAGGGGTAGGGGTAGGGATAGGGATATACATATACATATACATATACATATACATATACATATACATATACATATACATATACATATACATATACATATACATATACATATACATAGATATTAACCCTCTGTCAGATGTAGGGTTGTTGAAGAACCTTTCCCGATCTGCAGGCTGCCCTTTTGACAGTGTTCTTTGCTTTAGGAAGCTTTTTATTTTCATTGGGTCTCATTTCAGTTTCAATAGGCCTGAACCATTGGTGGTCTGTTCAGGAAGTTGTCTCCTCTAACAATGAGTTCAAGGCTATCCCGCACTTTCTGTTATATTAGATTTAGTGTATCCAGTTTTACATTTAGGTCTTTGATCCACTTGAACTTGAGTTTTGTGCAAGATGGTAGATACGGATGTATTTGAATTCTTCAAAGATTGTCAGTTAGACCAGCACCATTTGTTGAATTTTTCCATTGTATGGTTTTGTTTTCTTTGCTAAAAATCAAGTCTATAGGTGTGCGGATTTATTTCAGTGTCTTCCATTCTATTCCATTGAACAATCTGTCTGTTCCTATACCAATAACACACAGTTTTATTACTATTGCTCTGTAGTACAGCTTGAGATCAGGAATGGTAATACCTCCAGAAGTTCTTTTATTTTTCAAGATTGTTTTAGCTATCTGGTTTTTTGCTTGTTTGTTTGTTAGTTTTCCATATGAAGTTGAGAATTGTTCTTTCAAGGTCTGCACCAATCGTGTAGGAATTTTGGTGGGAATTGCATTGAATCTATAGATTGCTTTTGTTAAGATGGCCACTTTCACTATATTAATCCTTACCTGCCCATGAACATGAGAGATCTTTCCATCATCTGATAACTTTCTCAGTTTCCTTTTTCAGAGACTTGAAATTCTTGTCATATAGATCTTTTACTTGCTTGGTTAGAATTACACCAAGATATATTATTTATGACTATTATAAATTAGTTTTTTTCCAATTTTCTTTATAGGCTCATTTGTATAAAAGAGGACTACTGATTTTTTTTTTAGTTAATTTTGTATCCCACCACTTTGCTGAAGGTGCTTTTCAGCCAAAGGCATTCTATATAAGAATTTGTAAGATCATTTATGTAAACTGCCATATCATCTGTGAATAGCAATACTTTGACTACTTTCTTCCCAAATTGTGTCCCCTTGATCATCTTTAATTGTCCTATTTCTCTATCTAGAACTTCAAGCAATATATTGAATAGATAGGGAGAGATTGAATAGCCTTGTTTTGTCCTTGAATTTAGGAAAATTGTTTTAAGTTCCTCTCCTTTTAATTTGATGTTGGCTATTGGCTTGCTTTTATTATGCTAGGTATGTACCTTGTATCCTTGATTTCTCTAAGACTTTTAACATGAAGTAATGTTGAGTTTTGTCAAAGGCCTTTTTAGCAACTAATGGATGATCATGTCACCTTTTTCCTTTAGTTTGTTTGGTAGATTACATTGATGAACTTTTATATATATCGAACCATCCTTGCATCCCTAAGATAAAGTCTACTTGATCATGGTGGATGATATTTCTTGTTATGTTCCTGGATTAAGTTTGTGAGTATTTTTGTTGAGTATTTTTGCATCAATGTTTGTAAGAGAAGTTGGTCTGAAATTCTCTTGCTTTGTTGAATCTTTGAATGAGTTAGGTATCAGTGTGATTGTTGCCTCATAGAATAAGTTTAGCAGTGTTCCTTCAGTTTCTATTTTGTGAAATTGTTTGAGGAGCTGTTTAATTGGTATTCACTCTTCTTTGAACACCTGGTAAAAGGCTGTGTTAAAACCATCTGGACTTGGGGCTTGGGTTGTTTTTTATGTTTGAGAGACAATAATAATTAATAATTTAATAATTAATAATGATTTGGTTCTAATTCCTGAGGGGTTATGGGGCTGCTTAAATAATTTACCTGATCTTGATTTAAATTTGGTAAATGACATCTGTCTGGAAAATCATATATGCCCTTGGGTTTGGGGCATAGATGATCATAATCATATCCTCTTGGTAGATTTTCCCTCTGATAAATATGAAATGTTCTTTCCTGTCTCTTTAATTAATTTTGTTTGAAAGTTTATTTTCTTTGTAGTAGGATGGCCACTCCACCTTATTTCTTGGCTCGCTTTTGGAAAACTTTTTATAGCCCTTTACTTTGAGGTAATGTCTATCTTTATTTCTGAAGTGTGTTTCTTATATTCAGCAGAATGGTGGATCTTGTTTTTGTATTCGTTCTTATTGCTTGTCTCTTTTTACTTGGGAATTGAGTCCACTGATGTTGAAAGATATCAGTAACCAATGATTGATAGTTTCTGATATTTTAATGTTGGAGGTATTAGTGTGTGTGTGTGTGTGTGTGTGTGTGTGTGTGTGTGCCTGTGTGTCTGTGTGTCTGTATGTCTGTGTGTGTTTGTTTATGCTTTCCTTGTTTTGCTTTTGCTGGTAGGGAATTACTTACTTCCTGTATTTTCTTTGGTGTGGTTTTCCTCTTTGGGTTGGAGTTTTCCTTCTAATATTTTCTGTAGGGCTGGATTTGTGGGTAGATATTGTTTAAATTTGGTTTTGCCATGAAATATCTTGAGTTCTCCATCTTTAGTTATTTAGAGTTTTGCTTGGTATAGTAGTATAGGCTGGCATCTGTGGGTTTTTTAGAGGTTGCAAGATATCTGTTCAAGCTCTTCTAGCTTTAAGAGTTTCTGTTAAGAAGTCTGGTGCAATTCTGATAGGTCTGCCTTTATATGTTACCTGTGTTTTTCCCTTTCAAGTTTTAATATTCTTTTCTTTGATCTGTAGATTTAGTGTTTTGATTGTTACAAGACAAAAGGATTTTCTTCTCTGGTCCAGTATAATTAGTATTCTACAAGTTTCATGTATGTTTATAGGCATCTCCTTATTTTAGATTGGAAAAGTTTTCTTTTATTTTGTTGAACATACTTTCTGTTCCTTGGACCTGGGGCACTTTAACTTCTTCTAGTCCTATTATTCTTAGTTTAAGTCTTTCCATGGTATCCAAGATTTCTTGGATGTTTTATGCCAAGAATTTTTTAGATTTAACATTTTCTTTATCTGACGTAACAGTTTCTTCTATTGTATCTTCTATCCCTGAGATATTCCCTTCCATCTTCTGTACTATGTTGCTGATGCTTGAATCTGTTGTTATGGTTCTCTCCTCTAGGTTTCCCATCTCCAGGCTTCCCTCAGTTTACTTTTTCTTTATTGCTTCCATTTCAATTTTCAGGTCTTGAACAGTTTAACTTATTTCCATTCCCTGTTAAGTTGTATTTTTCTGTATTTCTTTTAGGGATGTATGTATTTCCTCTTTAATAGCCTCTACCTGTTTGGTCACATTTTCCTGTATTTCTTTAAGGGATATATTCATTTACTCTTCAAAGGCCTTAATTATCTTTATAAGATTGAATTTGAGCTCATTTACTTGTGTTTTCATTGTGTTAGGATGTCTAGACATTGCTATAGTAGGTTAGATGTGATCCAAAGGTGTCATATTGCCCTGGCTTTTGTTGATTGTGTTCCTTGAAGGGTCTTTAGCCTTCTGGATGTCCTTGGGTATTCCTGTTGTAGCAGGTATTGGAAGGGGGGCTACCCTTGATGATCCTGATGTGACAGGCCTCTGGTGAGTATCCTTAGTTAGACAATGAAACTCAGGGAGCTGTGCAAGTCTCACAGAAGTTGTGTGTAATTCTGTGAGGTTCCAGTTCAGCAAGTCAGTATGGTTTTGGATCATCATTTTGGATGAAAATAGGGAGAGAGATACCAGGCAATGAAGGTTCAGGGGCACTGTAGGATGCTCGTGGTAACTGAGTATGCCACAAAGGACTTGGTGGGCAGGGGAAATGGGGGCAGGAAGGGAATCTAAACTGTATGGTTCCAATCAACAGTCTGATGAAGGTGGGCAGAGAGGTCCCAGATAATCTACTGAAATTATCTTGCTTAGGGGATTAAAAACAAAGTGTAAATTCTCATCAAATCAGCCATATGGGATTAGTAAAAATGAGCTTCACATAAAATTTCCAATGTCTCAAGTCAGAAGTTGTCTGTGAAGGTAAACATGTGGTTAGATCTACCAACTTTGTTCTTCCAAGTTGATTTGTGTTACAGGACGAAAATTGTCACCACAGCTACCATTTTTAGGCAAGTTGGTCATCCCTTGATTACCAACTGTGTTTTTGTTGTTGTTGTTGTTTTCTTAAATACCTTATGGGATCTTGGAAAGCATCTGAGTTACCATTTCCAATGTAGTCAAAACACAGGAACCATAAAGATGGGTATCTAAAGCTAATTATTTTTCTAATTGTAACTGTCATCTGTCATGAGGTGTGTGTGTGTGTGTGTGTGTGTGTGTGTGTGTGTTTGGTGGATAATAATATAAATATGTATCAATAATATGTATATGTATGTATAATATGTATGTATAATATAAATATGTATCCACTGTGAAGCTCCAGGGCTTCAGAATGGCTATTACCCATTGTAAGAATATTAATTGAATTGCAGGCTTCAGGTCTGGGCAAGTAGTTGCTTGAATGTCTGTGTTAATTTAACTGCATGATGCTTTTAATTTGCAAGTTTTATTTAAATAAAATGATTTTTATTATAAAAAAATATCAATTGTCCATCTTCCAGTTTAAATAGAGCTTCTCTCTGCTCTGGTCTGTCATTCATAATTCAGGTTAATTTAAGTTTTTGCTTTTTCAATGTATGAAGTTTCACTTAATGTCTATAAAAACCCACCCAGGTAAGGTGTTCATGAGCAGACTTCTATGGAGAGAGAGAGAGAGAGAGAGAGAGAGAGAGAGAGAGAGAGAGAGAGAGAGACTACAGAGTCAACTAACCTAGACACAAAGGGCTCACATAGACTGAATCACCACCAAAAAGCATGCACAGTCTGTGCCTATTCTCCTTATACATTTGTAGCAGATTTGCATCTTGGCATTCATGTGGGTCCCCTAACAATTGTAGCTGGGGCTGGCTCTGACTCTATTGCCTGCCATTGGATCACTTTCCTTTACATAGACAGCCTGGTTAGGTCTCACCAGGAAAAAAATGTGTCTAGTCCTGCTGGGACTAAATGTCCCAGGATGGAGTGGTACTCAAGAGACCTTCTCCTTCTCTGATAAGAAGGGGAAGGGCTAATGGCCAGAGGGATTTGTAAGTGTGAGACTGGAAGGAGAGTGGTGGGGGCTGAGATACCAATGTAAAGTCAATAAGAAAGATAAATTATTGAGAATAAAGAATATGAATCATCAAAATCCTTCCAGGGCAATTCTCATAGAAGTCACAGGCCTAAATGACCTTTACATATTTTGAGTTATTACTTTTTATATTACTACCAGTCATTCTTCCCATTGACTATACTTGTCCTGTTATGTGTTCAAGATTATATAAGTGGCTAGGAATTAACCTTTGTGCAGTTAAAACTCAGTTAAAACTCCTCAGGAGTCACATTAAAGGCCCTGGAGAAGCACTATGGCTTCTTTTCCAGCTGTTCCATCTGTGAGATATTGAGAATTTTGCTAATGGTGGTTTTCTTTGCTCTATACATTGACTCTTCTATAAGAGTGTATGATGTTTACAGTACAATCTCTTAAATACTTGTGGCCAATTAAGGGGAAAAATGAGTTGACATAATAATAGAGCTGATTCTTAGGGGTCCCATTATCACCAGGAACCTGACCGTAACAGGCTAAAGGACTGGTCAACTGTCTTCAGGTCTTAACTTTAGTGTAACATTTAGTTAAAGCACTATAAAAATCAAATTTAAAGAAATTCAGATTTTTTTTTAAAAGAACATATTCTCAGGTAGTTAAAGCCTGATAGCTCTACCACATAAAAAAGAGTTGAATCTAAATAGCCTGTGTAATGTAACAAATTCAGGGTTACCTGTTCATATATAATTAACCTATAAGATTCTTGCCCATGGCAAATGTTAGGTCAACTTCATTAACACTTGGATTTCTTTAAAGGCACTTTCACAAGATTTTGGTTCTCTCAAAGAAATCTAATAGGTGAATAGTTTTACATTCCAGCATGGGCCATCTGTGAATGCAACTTCTGATAAGCTTGGGCAGAATACCGTCTTGGAAGTAAGAAAATGAAAAAAAAAAAAGAAAAAAAGAAAGAAAGAAGAAAGAAAGAAGAAATTAAAAGGAAAAGAAAAGAAAAGTGTGGAAGAGAGAAGAACACAAAGTAGACAAAAGACAACTAGAAAAGTTTGTTAGTTATTTTCATCACTGTGATATGTTATATAAGAGAACCATTTAAGAGAAGGAAATTTATTTTTGCATAAAAATGAAAGAAATATACTTGAGCTATAAATTCTCATACTTTAACCCTGCAGTTGTTGCTTAGGATATGAAGGCTCTATCCGCCCCTGAAGAACTGGGAAAGATAACAAAAATTGAAAGAGTCTGGTGATAGCACCTGAACAAGTCTGTTACTGAATCCAGTGATATAGGGTAGGCTGGAACACTTGTCCTTTGAATAACACATAAAGATTTGTTCAGATGTGCTTCCATTGTCAACATATGTGAGTAGGGAAGGAGAGGAAGGTCGGTAAGGGTCAGAAAACAGTCTCTACTTTTCTCAGTGCAATTATCTAGACACAGCTTTGGAAAAGCTACCAAAGGAATGTTTGGTTTCAAATGGCCATCCTTAGACATTCAAATTGTCTACTAGTCTTTGTTAAGATTAAATAAGGTAATGCTTAATTTCATTCCCCACAGAATGTTGACAAGTTATGTAAGTCCTAAAACCAAGCATGTTCACAGAAATAAATAGTCTGAATCAGGATCCACTTTACTGCCTTCTAAAAGTTGGGGTTTTAGAATGGGGTTTTCCTTTAACCTTAAGGAAAGTTGTGCTGGGCACAGGAATGTCTACTAATTTTCCTGTTCATCTATAGAACAGATCTACTTAGAGCATGATGTTAGAAGTTAGATTGACATTAAGAGACCAACTTTCAACATTGCCTATGTCATAACAGGACCATGTGGTAAAAGAAATTGAGTCACCTCTACCTTGTTTGGAGAGTGTGTGGCTCAAATGTGTTTATATCAGTAGCATGTAGCTAAAGGGGTATCTAAAGAAAGCAAGATCTGATATCTCATCTCAGGAGGCCAGGTTTCTTCCTTTGCAAGCTTATGCTCAAACTAAACTAGGATGCTGGAAAACACTAGACATTTTCCCTCAAGGTCTGAAAATCAAAGGAACTCCACTAACTCAACATGCACTTAACATTACATGTTGAAGAGTGGAGTGCCAGGGAAATGTTAGCAATCTCCCCCAAACAGATAAGAGCTAATCTGATGCAATCACAGTAGGACCTTTTTATTTGAGCTAGCTCCTGCCCCTCAGCATACCAGCATCACACAGGACAGTTTTGGTGATGAGGGGCCCCAAATGTCTATAGGGTAAGACTTTATAGTAAGCAACAAGCATGGGGTGAGTCTGCAATCATCTAATTGGGAAGTTACTGTGGCCTTTAACATAAGTGGCTGGTGCCAGGAGTCATATCATAAACTTAATTTCTATTTCTCTCTGCACTGTTGGTCATTAGACAGCAGGTGGGTTCATAACCTAGGGGTGCAGTTCTATAGGGGTAATAGCTTGGAGATGCTGGTCTTGTTGGAGATGAGCCTAGAGACTGGAGCTAGGTTTGAGTGTTGTTGGGTGGTTACTTGGAAACTAATGCTAGGTATTAGCCTGTTAGTTTACCTGAGTTCAAACTTAGGTCGGGTTCTCTAAAATGGAGTCTGAATTTAAAAGTTTTGGCCTCTCAAGAGCGTTACTCTCCCAGTGGAAAAATAAAGAAGACAGGGTCTGCCTTTGATCCTGTCTCTTTGGTCCTGTCTTTTTGGTCATGTTCCTTTGGTCCTGTCTCTTTTTACCTTTAGTTCAAACTCCTAATGTTATGGGTGCATTGCAAGAGGCACTTATGTTTGAGGAGGATCAAAGTGTCAGGATTCACTGCTCCTATCTACCTTCATATTGGAGTTCCTTAATCCTGCCAATTTGCTGTTCTTCAGATTGCCAAGGCAGGGGTGGGGTGGGGTGGGGTGGGGATGTGGTTTGACTTATAACATCTGGTCTTCTCTAATTGCCTCTTAGGATGTTTTGATTCCTGATCCTACCATGCCCCTTTTCAATGTTTTCTATAACATGCTGGCCTTCCATGTTTAAGAGGTTTTCTTGCAGCCAAAGCGTCTTTCAACTCTTTATCATATTATTAACTCTCCTAGGGCATTCTATCCTTATATACCATCTCTAATTTCCATTCTCCTCAAACCTTATGCAATTCACTCCTACTTTCTGTACATATCTTTTCTAGGTTTGTCATAACTTTCCTTCCCATTATGGAAAAATACAACATTATTTCTTAGGAAAAACTCTTTGCATACATAAACTCTTTCTTGTATAAAAGCATCCTACAGCTTTGGCACGAACTTCTACTTAGTGGCTCTCTTTCACTTTATTTATTCACATGTGTGCCTTTATCCTCTTTACCATCAAAATGAATCCTTGAAATATACTCATCTCCGCACTTCACATTTCTCTTACTTCACACCCCTCTATCACTTCTATGCTATTAGGAAGGCTCCTATAAAGAGATGCCACCATACCCATCCTGAGGCCTCCAGCCATCTTTACTATGCATGTCTTCCATCTCTCCATTACTTGCTGTACCCATCTAGAGCAAGTATCTCAAATCCTCTCCTTACCAAAAATATTGTAGTTTTTCTGTACTCATTTATTTCTTCCCCTTTATTCTCCATATGTCCAGAGATAACTACTTTTGAGGCACACATAACTGAGAAAAGTTATTCCATAACTTCAGGACCATATCCCATGCCCTAATTTGTTTTGTCTGCCTAGTTTTACATTTCATAATCAAGAGCCCTTTAATCAAATTTTCTCTAATATGTTACATTCGTAGATAGCAGCCTACATAAGAAAGCAAAAGAGAGGGTAGCCAAATAAAGGAAATTGCAAGGAATTTTAGTCAAATTCCTTTAAGAAAGATGGAACATAGCAAGAGGCCAGACTGCCTACAGATATACACACAGTACCCTAATGAATAGTTAAGATCAGATTCAGTCAAGAAAGCCTCCCATTATTGCTGCTGGTGTTGCCCTTTCCAGAAACCTTTACCTGCTTCAGAACCTCAACCAGGACCTTTCAATTACATAAAACTAGAGCAAAACAAGACCAAAGTTCCCAATGCCAAGTATGGGAGAAGATGGACTGAGTTGACCTCAGCCAGCCTGACTCCTTAGAGTTCACACCAGCAGTCATGTTATTTGCCCTTTCAGAGCCCCAGTGTTTTGCTCAAGGGGATTATGGTGTCACACAGAGGCTACAAGAAGCAAAAATATGCTTCCCTCACCTTTCCAAAGAGATGCCATCTGTTTTCCTTCCAAAATTACCCTTTGAAGATCATCCTAACCAATCTACAAACTGAGGCAATCCATTTTCTTCCAACTGGGTCCTTGTTTCCTCTCCAAGAATTAAATGGGCAGACAGAGAAGGGCAAACAAATGAGAACATTAATAATGTGGGATTAACTATCAAAAGAAAAAAAACACTGGCGGGAAAACAGTGAGACAGGAACTCTGCACAGAAGCAGTGTAGTTGAGAGCTTCCTAACAAGCCTTAGAGGTGCTGTAGCTCCCACAGATTTCAGGAGTTGAAGAATAGGTCTCAGAGTCTGCAGTGAGGTATTGGAAAAAGATAAATGGTAAGTCCCTGTTTCAGGAATCAATTTCAGTCTATATCCATGGTAAGTCCCCTTGCCTAAAACCACAGGCCACCTACACAGGAGCAATGGAAGCCTAGATGACCCCTGCAATTCTTGGAAGGGTCTACCTATCTTTAGTAAGTCTTGAAGGCAGAGACAGTCTTCCTTCTCTTCCCTTTAATACAAGTAACACAATGAGTCTGACTCCAAGTCCTCAGTCTTCTGCCTTTCTGTCCCACCTGGAAGCCAGGCTCCCAGCTTCAGCATTAAGCCAGCCCTTACTCAAGCCAGGTGCCAACCTAGGAAAAACAGTGTGCACACATGTATGTGGTTATAGGTAGGCTCCAATAAGCTGGGTGCACATATGGAAATTAAGTACAGCATAAGGCCCAAGCAAGAGCTGGTGTAGTGGTAGAGTGGAAAAGGCAGGCCTGCCAAAAGGTTTCCCAAGAAAGTCAGTGGTTCTGCTTCTTGCTAAGATGGTGGTTGGGAATTACGAAGTCAGCTCACAGAAAGACAGTCTTAGCCCAGGAGTTTGAAACAGTTTGTTACTTCTCTTTGATGAACCACCTTTGCACCCAGGCCTACTCCAAGGAGGATCTCTATATGGATCTATCATGCTGCTTTTAGGGCCAGCTCTAAACTTCTGTCCCTGATGCTGGGTGTTAACCAGCTCCAGCTGTATCTGAGTCTTTTCACACTGACCTATTAGCTTTAGTCCTGGTTGCAGCTTAGCCAATATTCAAAACGTTCCTTACCTTATCTTCTGCTATAGAGAATAGGAATGCAACTTTTCAAACACACACACAAAAAAATAGGTCTCTGTGGAAAAGGCCTTTGCTGTGCGATAATAAGGGCAGGAGTTTGGACCCCCAGAACATGCATAAAAGCTAGATGGGTGCAGAAGCAACTATAATGTCAGAACTTTGAGGCAGAGATGTGGCATTCCCAGGGCAAGCTGGCAAGCTAAACTAGCTAAATTGTCAAGCTCCGTGTTCAGCAAGTGACCTTGCCTCTCTATATAAAGTGGAGCAAGCGACCTTGCCTCTATATATAAAGTGGAGAGAGTAAAGTGATGTGCCTTCCAGACTGGTTATGCTTTTAAACTATAGTGTGTCTCATGTGGGAACACATTCCAGGGCTTTGCTGAGAGCCTGTGGTCTGCTTCAGGTTCTTCTTTCTTGCTCTAAAGTGATAAGACTTCATGGAGGGTAAAGCCTGCCCAGACCTTTGTTTCCTTCTCTAAGGTGTCCACCATTCTGAACATAGAGAATAATCTTCATTTGTGTGTTCTGTCATCCTGTTAAATATGCAATATCTTGAAAAATATTTTATAAATTTTTAAATAATATAAGTGGCATATCTGTTGAAAAAATTCACTTAGCACTTGATGAGTTTTACCTATAATTGGGTTTGTATAAGTCATTTGAATTCAGGGTAATATTTACTTAATTTAATACAACTCATCTTTAGAAAAAGTGAAGCTGGTTTAAAAAAAGCCTATTAAAACTGTGCTTCTAACAATATCCTACTACTGTAGGAATGGGAAAATGTTTCTCCAGAGTAGAAACTCCCTATAGAGAACTTAATAAATTTCAAAAGTATGCTTGTTATCAACTTTAAATGCTATTGCCAAATTGCTACTCAAAGAAATTATTTAAAGCCATTCTTTGTTTGCAAAATTCTATTATAATGTGTCATGAAGAAAAGCGTCAATTTTCTTTGGGAAGAAAATTGAAAATGTCACACGGGTCAGGCCCACTTAATTTGCAAACTCTTGCTACCTTCTTTTTCTAAGATAATTCTTACAGCCACAAAGTGGATAAGACAATTTCATATCTCAGTAAAAAATGCCCTTTCATGCACTTCTCTGAGGCATGACTAATAACACCAGCAAGGGAATAAACTATTAAGACCTCCAACACTCCTGGTTCAGAGTTTGTCTTCACTAGGGAAATGAGATGGATACTTGAGCAAATTATAATACATAATTAATGGCAGTGAAAAAAATTATGGTCCTTAACTTAAAACTGTGCAAATTTGAGACCCAGTTTATTCACATACTTTTTGCATTGTATTTACAGAGTGATGGGATTTACAGTTATTTACTAGTGACAGGAACTAGTTACAATCATCGAACACATACATTTACTTCAGCTGGAATTGTAGGCCTCAGTGAATATATGGAGTAAAGGGAGAGTTATTGGTGTCTCCAGAGAGCATTAAAAGTCAGATGATGAGCGCTGCTTCTTAAGGCAAAGTTCCAATTAACCCTGGAATCCTCCAAAACTCCATAATAATTTACTTATTTTTCTAGTGAATATTCATTGGTCTGAATACTTTTTTCTGTTTTTTTTTTCCTTTTTCCTTCCTTCTTCCCTTATCTTTTTAAGGAAAAATAAATGAAGAAACTTAATAAAGCTGAATAAAGTTATCAACAAACTTAACCAAATTGACATTTCAAAAATATTCTAGCCAACATCTATAGAATGCATTATTTTCAAGTACATGGGGAATATTTATTTTATCAGTCCTTATTCTGGGAAATAAAGAAGGCCATAGAAATCTGATATGGATCAAGCCATATTAAGTGTGTTTGTGACCCTAATGATTTAAAATTAACATCCTAAACATAATATTTGGAAATTCTCTTGGAATCATAGAGTTAAATAACCCATGGCTAATGAATATGCCTCAAAGAAAGTTTATAAACATGTTGAAAAATTAAGATCAAAAATACAAAATACTAAATAAATTTAGCTTCTACTAAAGCTATGCATAAGGGGGAAATTAATAAATCACTTAAACTTCTACCGTAGAATACTTGAAAACCTTGACAAATAAGGTAACAATTTTAAAAGAAATGCTAAGGTATATATTTTAGCAAACTAATAACACAGAAATTTCATCAAACCAAAAAAGCCCTAGATACATTCATCTATAATCAATACAAAATCAATAAAGTTGTATCTAGATATGAAAGTAACAAATGAAATGATTGTTGGATGGAGAAGACAGTTAAAATCCGAAATAGGAATAGAAGCATTCTACTGCTTACATTGATAGTGACTTGAAAAGAAAGAAATAATATAAACAAGAGAATGCCAAGAAATTTGATAATGAGAATCAACCCTCTGGAAAGTACAAGAAAGCTAGACTTGTTGAAAAATAAACAAATAGCATTAAGACCTATCATGGACTACATAAATTAAATATATAGTTCAAATTATTAAAATAAAAAAATATATGCCCATACATGTTCCCAGAAAATTCTTCTTGACTTATAAGAAGAAATAATTCCAACTTGGAAACATCTCTTCTACAAAAAAGAAAAAAAATAGGAACATGTCAATGTTTATTTTGTGTGGCTAACAATATTATAATTCCAAATCCAGGAAAATACATTTTAAGGAGAAATATAAACTATAGAAATATCTAGAAAGATAATTCACTATTGATGCAGGCAATATATTATGATCAGATGTTGTCCATTCAAATTGATGAAGCTTTTCTAACAACTAAAATTCAGCACATATAATTTTTTAAATAAGCCTAAAGAATAAAAACATGATTATGTCAAGAAAAGCAGAAATACTAAGAAACTTTTTTCAACTTAAATTCCTATTCATAATTTAGACTACCCAAAAAACTCAATAGGAAGTTCTCACCAGTTGCCTGCACTTCTGTGGCAATATCTGGTCATGATGAGAAGGCATAGTGTGTCTAGTGCTGGCCAAAACTGAAGTCTTATTATTTAGTCTCCAAATTCACAAATAATGTATCTCTCTTACCAAATTGTAGGCATAATAAATTTAAAATAGTTTGGTTGTAGTATAGCTAAGGGATGGTACTTTAAAAGGGATATCTCATTTACTAATACCTTATAGTAATAGCAAGACTTATTTTAAATAACTTATTTATTTGTAATAATATATTTGAAATAATACAAATGTCCATGACTATTTGAATTAAGAAAAAAATAATTGATATAGTCATGTGATAGAATAGCAATGGAAAGAATGAACTCAGTATACACGTTATCCAAATGTTAATATAAGTATGTTAACTACAGCAGCCTATCTGAACAGGAGCACAATTCTGTGATTTTATTTATCTAAAATTATAGGAAAATGAGAGCTAATTATAGTGACAGAAAACAAGAAAATTATCTCCAGTGGATAAGGCAGTGATGGGAAAAGAGACATGCAATGGAGGCTTTAAGAACTGCTGGTAAACATTGGGGATGGATGGATATGACCTCTAACCTCCTTCTTACTATGGTGATGGATTCATGGGTTCATACAGAGGTCAAAACTGATCCCACCACATACTTTGAATGTTAACAATATATTTTGTGGTATTTATAAATCAATGACATTATTATTAAGCTAGAATTTGTGCCTGTATATTTAATACACTAAGATCTACTATAGTTTTGGAAATTTTACGTAGGTAACAAAATTTAAAACTCCAGTGACAATCTACAGTGGATCTATTTTTCTCTGCATTTATTCCACTTACAAAGTAACACTCTAATCACACATTTATAACTAAATTCTCAGGAAGTTAAAGTGATATTTTGTCTCATAGAAGTCATAAATGGCAATGATATATTGCATTAGGCAATTACAGTTTTGAGGAATGGATAGTGTCCCCCTCAGAGTGGTTACTTAAGACCTCATAATGGTGGTGTCATGCTTATCACAGCACATAGGAAGCACAGCACTTAAAAGCAATGGAAAGGCCATTAACTTAGAAAGGTTTTAAAACTGTCATCAGATCCATTAGGGTTGATACTAGTATTTTACATAAAAATTGCCTGACATGAGGATAAGAAGTCTGAAATCAGATCGTTTGAAGAAAGAGAAATCAGATATCTGACTGCTAGATGACACAGCTGTTAAAAGCACAATCGTGTGTGTGTGTGTGTGTGTGTGTGTGTACACATGTTCATGTGTCCCTGTGTGTGTGCATGTGTGTGTGCACATGTGCATGTGTTCATGCATGTGTGTGTACACATGTTAATGTGTCCCTGTGTGTGTGTGTGTGTGTGTGTGTGTGTGCATGTGTGTGTGCATATGTGCATGTTCCGTGTGTGTGTGTGTGTGTGTGTGTGTGTGTGTGTGTGTGTGTGTGTAAAATTTGGATGCACTGACAAGGCAAATGGCAAGTGCCATGAAAAAATGTACTGGCTCTTGGATTTAGAGATGAAATAAAATGGATCTGTATTCTAGAAGAAACACAGCAGAAATACTTTTGTCTATAATGGAAATATATCCAAAACTGTGAGTTCAGCCAAGAAACTCAATCAAGTAAGTCATCAAAGTGACCTTTGCTCTCTTCTTTCTTAAATCTTAACATAGAAAATATTACTTGAAATTTAAGTTTTCATTGTCTTATTATCATATTTCAAACTCAAAGTTAACATTGGCTGATATAGTATCAATATGCACAAATTTGTATATAGTAACTTTGAATTTTCATCATGATGATTTCTTTAACATAAGAATTTATGTCTAATAGTAATTATACAACTTGTAGCACGCAAGAAAGAGAGAAACCTACCTGGAAAGCATGTTCAATGTCAGCTGAAGTATTAGAGATTTGTCCTTTTATACAGGAGGCAACTGAATAAAGAAAGTCCTTACTAATGGTATATATTTATGTGACAGAACTTTAACAAGTGTATGTATGGTCAGTTTGCTTTCCTGACTGAGTAATCTTTGAAGCAGGCTAGTGTTTATTCATGATCTCCTCTGGAATTTTCCATATTTTTTTTACACAGGTGCATTCTCTCAACTGCTCAGAGACCTCACTTGGACAGCTAAAGTCTATCAGGCAGTTGAGTAAGGATGATAATCAAATGGAGACTTGAAGGATGGTGTGCTTGAGCATTCACAGGAGAGCTTCAAGCCTATATCCTCTCTTTCCTGTATTTTATAAATTCACACTGCTGGAAGCAGATTCCCCATGATGCCTGTCTCACACAGAGGCCCTCCAAAGCACAGAACCTATATCAGCTGTGCCGTTCCTCAACTTTGTGGCTACTATTACAGACATGTGGATGCAGAGTTAACCATGCTTGTTATTATGCAAGTGGTAAAACATATCAGGGGTTTCTTTAAGATATTCCAAACTAAGGGTGTGACTACAGAACACGCAACAAACCAACATGTTCACTACAAATATCACAACAAAGACAAACACAGCTTCTTTTGTCTATATTCACTTCATTTTCAGAATACATTTTTTTTGTCTTTTATAGGATATCTTTCTTTATTTGAGACCAACCATATATTATACACCTAAAAATTGTTACATAGAACCATCTAAGATAGATGTAGAACATATTCATGGCACTAGCTATTCATTTAACTCTGAGTACGTCAACACATAAAATCATAAACCAAGAGAAAGTCTACACAGGAAAACAGGGTCCTTGAATTCCTCTTGATCATGACGATAAGACCTTTTCGCGAGGCTGAGACTGCTGCTGCTCATTGTTCTTGCAGAGAAGGGGAGTCTAGTAGTTTGGTTCTTAGCACCAACTCTGGGAGGCTGAAAACCCCTTGTAGTTCCACTTACAAAGCATCTGACTTGTAGACTCTATGGAAACACTTCAGAATACATTTTAATGAAATTGTATTCATTTTTAAGAGATGAAAGGTTAAAGAAAACTTTAAAATTAAGTGGTTCTTGGAGTAAATTTTTAGATAAATTAGGACAGGAAATGGAAAGGGTTGCTAATCAAAAGACAATTTAAGAACACATTATACATCTCTTATAACATACAGAGGCCAAACAGGAAGAGCAATGGCCTACCAGTTGAGTAATTGCTGCTTTCTTCCAGTAAACATCTCTAGCACAGGTCATTGTTTCCTAATTTGTTATCTCATAAAGTTAAAGCCCGTCTACTTCATATTCCTTCAACCTAATGAGGATCACAAGCCCTCATTTAACACGACTTCCTGTGGACTATTTTACTTTGCTGGCTACTTTGGGATTATCTAGCTCCACATGGCTTGGTGCACTTTGAAGAGATGGCACATTCTTTCTTCTCTATTGGTCTATCTTGTGAGAACTTTCCTCCTAATAGTGTTTTCCAGACCCTTTTGAACTTATGCTACCTTGGAAATTTAATAGGAAATACTCTATCCAAGTGATTTCTAATTTGACATGTAGATTTAGACATTATGTGGGCCACATAATAACCTCTTATTGTACTCAGAAGACACAATTATTTGCATGATCACCAATGACACAAAAGATATCATACCCAGTCATGATTGTTTTAAATACATTTTTATAATAGATTAGAATATATTATATGTTATGTTAGAATGTTCATTAGAATATATATTATTTGTTCACAAGTATATAAACACAACTGCTGAGCCTGGTTCTTATTGCTTGTGTACAAAGCTTAATGGTTTATTAGATAACCAGTAAGGGAACTAATTCTCCCTTTCTCCCTTTTCCAGAGGCCTTTATTCTTCACACACACATGTACACACACACATGCATACACATGCACACACCTACACACACACACACACACACACACACACACACATATATATATATATATATATATATATATATATATATATATATATATTATATATATTTTATACACACACACACACACACACACACACACATATATATATATATACATATATAATAGGGATCCCAATGAAGTTTTGTTAATATTGCCATTTTTCCAGGCTTGCTCATTTATGCAGCCATTTGTAAGAGAGACTGTTTTACAGAAGACTTCATGATGTTCTAGATCTTATAATCACTACTCTGCCATGATGGCTCCTGACTGACTCATAGATATCTTTGTTGTGGTTGAGTTCTCCATGATCCATCCATCTCTACCTTGTGTACCGTTGTGGTTCTGTCTGTGATGTTCTCCATTTGCCATAAAGAGAAGTTTCATTAATGATGGGTGGCAGCTGCACTTACCTGTGGATATAAGTGTAACATTTCCAATGTAATAAGGAATTATCTAGGAAACTCATGGTGGTAGATTCTTTTTTGAGGACTGTGATCTCACTGTCCACAGGATATTGGCTAGGTCATCATTCCTGTTGAGTGAGCTTTAAGTCCAGTTAAACTGTGAATTACCACCATAGGAGTGCTACATATTTTGCCAATACAGATATTGTGCCATGTTGGTCATTGTTGTGCTTCATAGGTGCTGCAGATGGGCAAAACTGCTTCCTTCCCTTGATAGCTTTCATAGTATTTTTCTGGAACCATAAAAACTAGACCACAAGAGAGAGGTATTCAGGTATGATCTATCTTCACTTGTAAAGTTCTGTGTACTAAGTGTATCTTTAGCAATAGGATTACACCCTCAGTCTTTAAGAGGTAATCAAGGGCTACATCAATAGTCTATACATACATACATACATACATACATACATACATACATACACACAAAAATATGGAAGAGAGGAGAGGGCTTATGAATAAAACAGTAGGATAAGGGTGATAAGAAAAAATAGAAGGTGACATCAACTAGAAAGAAGGGAGAAAAGTTATTACAGAAAAAGAAGGAAGAAGAGACAAATACACCAAATGCTTGATAAAGCTTCAAAGAATAATATTATTTTGGATATAGTATACATACGTATATGCATATGTATATGTATAGACACACAGAACCCACACACATATACACTCTGTAAGTATAGTTTGAAGAAAGTTATTTTACTTGGGCTGACAATGCTACCCACAAGAACCATACACTAGTAAAATGCCAGTCATTTTTATTCTAGTGATGACATAGATATAAATTAAGATGTGGAAACAGAGAAATGACTCAGTCTGTAGAGTGCATTCCACGCAAGCCTATGGGTACTTGAGGCTAATTGCCAAAAGCCACATAAAAGAGCCAGGTGTAGTAAGTAACAGAAGCCTATATTCCATAATGAAGAATACAGAAATAGGAGGATCTTTCCGGCTTGTTTGCCAAACAGGCTAGCTAAATCAACAAGCTGGTTTAGATAAATTCTAGCTCAAAAAATAATATGGATGACAGTTGAGGTAGAAACCCAGTGCTAAGCTTTGGCCTCTGTAGATGATAATTTTATTTCCTCAGAATATGGGATACAATGAGAGTCATAACCAGTCAATGCAAATACACTGCATGGGCTGAGTTCAGAGCATTTCTTACTCTGTTCTAACTATCCCTAAGTCTAGGCATGGAAGTTTTAGTCTCCATACAATCTAATCTTCCAAGCTGACTGACTCAATATGCCTTCTCCCAGCTTCCTACTGAATTGCTATCCTTGGCCTCATACTAACTTTGGCAATATGTTCTAATCTTCTGGACCTTCTCATTCTCTGGCCCGTTCTGTCTTCACCTGTGTCTAGCTTGTTATCTCTGCAACCTGTCTCTGTAAAACTGTCCAGATAAAATTTCCATATGTGTGCATGTACATGAACAAGCACACACACACACACACACACACACACACACACACACACACACACACACCACAATACTTCTCTTCCCTCCATTTAAGCAACCCTTCTTCCCTGTCCTGTTTTTGTGAGAATTAGGCATATCTCTAGTCTAGATGTTAGTCTATCTCTAATTCTGTAAAATCCTTCTCTGATTTGTAACTTTGTCTGCCCCTAAGTTAGACATAATTTTCAAACATGGCTCCATCCTTCTACAAACTAATGTTACCTTCACTGTTAGGGATTAAAGTTATGTACTAAGGGCATGTCTGTATTCCAACCAGATAATACTGTAATCCAGAATGTGTCTTCATTATAGCCAGATGTTATAGACCTAGAAGTTTTTGGATTTCATTGCTTGCCAGAACAGCCATGTTGTTGGATTAAAAATTTTTTACAGGCCTTTACATAGAAGTATTTATATATGAATGTACACACACATAAACACATACATATACAAAAAACCTACATGCATAAATACACAGATATAAAATTCATTTTACATGAAAATTTAGTTCACCAATGGAATTTTTTGCTTAACACATAGGTGTGTATATCTGAAGATTCTACCTCAAGCATTACAGGTACCAATGTATTTTGTTTTTATTTGTTCCTTGCTCTAAATGCCTGTTTATGACATCACCTTTAGCTAACTGTTAACTAAACCTCAAATAGTGCACATGTAACTTGGAAGTAAATTTGCCTTTGAAATGTGCAATAAAAAAGTACTCTCTGAAAATGTAACAAAACATTTACATTTAGCTAAAATTTGCACTATTTTATACTCACTGAAATTTATTTTTCTGTTGTGGCTGAAAATACTTCTAGTTTTCTTTAAAAGAAGAGAGAGAAATAAAGAAAACACCTGTTTGAGGTCCAATTATGAATCACAGAGAACTATCATTCTTAATTACTAAATAGCTACAGAGTTTCCATTTAAGTCAAATCAACTACACTTGAAAATAAACCCAAAATTTAAATGCTATAATCACTTATAATTCATTCTGCTTCTGTACAAAAAAAAACTAAGCTCAATTCAAATCAAGCCCATGATAGGATGTATGCCTTGCAAATCTTACTGTGTGGTTTTAACCTAGATGACACTAATATTCAAAACATGCAATGAAATTTGGCTTCTTTCTTAAAGTACATTTTCTGAATTAATTTTAGCTTATTCTTGACAGCTTCTTTAACTCCAGACCTAAACTTGGCAATGGGCAAGGATTCTAAACATTTTACTGTTATTATTTGAATAATTTGTAATTTTTATATAAAGTCATAATTGAGAAATTTTTGAATTTGAAATAATTATATTTAGTTTGCAGGAATATTCAACTCTCAGGGGCTGGAGAAATGGCTCAGTGGTTAAGAGCGCTTGTTGCTCTTACAGATGATCCAAGTTCAGTCCCCAACACTCACATGGTGGTTCATTACTCTAGTTTCAGATGTGGTACCCTCTTTTGACCTTCATGTGCACCAGGCATGCACTTGGTACACACACACACACACACACACACACACACACACACACACTATCTATATATATATATATATATATATATACATATATATATATATATATGCACATATATAACACATTCATACATTACATTATAATATATATAAAAATATTACATTATAATATATATATATAAATATTGTCTTAGTTGTTGCTCTATTTTGCTATGATGAAACACTATAACCAAAGCAACTTATAAAATGGAGCATGTAATTAGGAGCTTTACTCTCAAATTTTTAGAGTGTGACTCTATGAACATTATAGCAGGGAACACAGCAGCAGGCAGACGGGCATGGTACTTAAGCAGTAGCTGAGAACTCAAAGTGCAGGGAGAGAGAGAAAGACAGAGACAGAGAGACAGTGAGAGGTGGTGAGATAGAGAGAGACAGAGAGAGGGAGGGAGAGGAAGAGGAAGAGAGAGACAGAGAGAGGGGGAAGGAGGGAGAGAGAGAGAGATAGACAGAAAACGAGAGAGAGACAGAGAGACCAAGAAAGAACTGAAGTGGGCTTTTGAAATGTGAAATTCCACCCCCAATGACACACCTCCTACAACTAGGCCACACTTTACCTTCCAAAATAGTCTACTAGCTGGGGACCAAGCATCCAAACTTACGAGCCTATGGGGATCACTTTCAAATATCTATCTCTTAAGTGTTAAAATATACACCAAGCACTACACACAAATCAGTAACATCAATCATTCAGAGAACTCTATCCCCAAGGAATCAGACTGATGCCAGAGACTTTAATCTTTGTCAAGAGAACATGCTTATGAGTTCTTTAATTTTAGGTATATTCCAGTGTTATTGTTTTTTTTTTTTCCATATAATCAGTCTCCCCAAGGTAAGGAGCATTTGTATTTGAAAAGAGAACATTTCAGTTACCAATCCATCCATGTGTCATTAAATGGACGTATCTCTTCTTCAAAAAGCCATCTTAGAACAGTGTGAAATGCCGTGAGTGACTTTAAAGGAAGAAATCAATGGCTCTGTCTTGTTAAGATGTAGTTTTGTTCACCAAGCATCCTCCAGTAAGGTACTTTAGTCATGCTGTTTACTGCTGCTTGAAATAAGGTCACAAATAACTGCTGATTGCATAAAATTCTCTTTTCATAAAATGCACCTGATCAGCACAGATTCTGACCGGAGCACACATCCCAGGATTGATTTACAGGAATATGACAATAAGCTGGTGAGGTGGACGGGAGGTTTAGCACTCCTTCATGACTCTGCATGTGCAATGATTTACTGGAATCAGTGGAAGGGATCTTAATTAAAATCTGTGTGCAACAACAAAAACAAAAGCATAAATTTCTTTGCCATAGTTACTCAATTTTCACATCTCTCGGTTTGCTTCAGTTGTTCCTGTTTAGTTTTGGTACATTTTCATGTAAGTATTATAGGTTTCTTTATTGCTTTTTAATTTTTCTTTTTATGGTGGTAGAGAATAAACTTGTGGCCTTAAAATGTACATGAATTAATACTTTGCCCCTGAATTTCAGCCTTAATCTAACACTACTATTTGACCCACATAGAGACAAAACACACTAATGCCAGGTAAACACACACACACAGAACACACACACACGAACACTCCATACAACACATATACATGAGACATACATACTTGTATGCCACATACATGCACACTATCACCAGTCACATCAGATACAGACACACACACACACGCACACACACACACACACATACACACACACACACCATATACTTCTCTTTACTCTCCCTCTCACACACACACATACACCAGATACTTTTCTCTCTCTCTCTCTCTCTCTCTCTCTCTCTCTCTCTCTCTGTCTTCTCTCTCTCTTCTCTCTCTCTCTTCTCTCTCTCTCTTCTCTCTCTCTCTTCTCTCTCTTCTCTCTCTCTTCTCTCTCTCTTCTCTCTCTCTCTCTCTCTCTCTCTCTCTCTCTCTCTCTCTCTCACACACACACACACACACAAACACACACACACACAACTGTTTCCAGACCCTTTCTAAGAGTTAGAGTAATTCTGGAGTCATCACTCCTCTTTGGTAGCTATTTAAAAATATCCCTGTATCTTTTTCTTGAAGTACAGGCTTAAAAAGGAGTGACTCTGTGATGAATAGGACACTCAACGTGGTACGATCTAAAACACCAAAGTCAAGTCTCTGGGTGAGCCTGTGATAGATTATGTGGATTTGTGATTGATATGCAAGCTTCACCTTTTCATATGGGAGGCATCATTCCATATGCTGGGGTCCTGGACCAAGCTAAAGGAAGGAAGCCAGCTGAGCGCAAGCATTTCTTGTTCTCTACTTCTTGAGTATGGATGCAATGTGATAGGAGACCAGCTCTGGCTATCATATGTTGGCTGTTATAACTGACTATACTCCTTAGAAGTGGAGTGAACATATATCCTTCTTTCCATAAATTCCTTTTGTCATGGCATTGGTTTCAGCTACAAGACATATGAGTAATTCACACTCTGTTCCCTGTCTTCTACTCTAATGGCAAAGTTTATCAGACAGTGAAGTTGGAAAACTGTATTTGAGTTTGATCATTACCACTAAGCATATGCTTTTAGACAAGTCCCTAATATCTTTAGATTTCAATTGTAGTTACCAGTTTAATCAGCACAAAAAGTATGTCAAATTCCTACAGATGAACACACATGTCAAGGTTTGGCCCCTGAGTGTTGCCTTCAGAGGGCAGTGCATACAAAGATTTCAACCCTACCAGTCACCCTGGAGTTTATTGTAAGCAAAGTTGAAGATTTGACATCGCCTGTAATTCTAAAGGTCAACATGTAGACCTTAGAGGTCAAACAGTTAGCTACTAAGATTTTGACCTCTGCTTATGGTCCCAGAGGCCAACATGGACCCCCAAGGCTCTGGCTCAGCTGATCATCCAGAAGTCAATATCCAGACTAGAGAGCCTTTGATTCCCACTTATCCAGAGGTGAGCACCCTCATGACAGGCTTAGCCCTGCTGTTGTCTTACTGTCTTACAGCTAGGTCCAGATCATTTCATCTACACAACCCATGAACCAACATCAATTGTCTCCAATGGTCGTGTCAAAACTTCATGTATATCCAAAAACAGATGTCTCAGACTATTGAAAAACAAACACAAGAGTTAGGACAGAAAAGTAAGTCTATTTTTTTGATTTGGTAATTTGTTTTGTTTTATTGGTTTGTTGATTTGTGTGTTGGCTGATTGGCTAGAAAACAAATTCATTCTATGTCTTTATTTTTTTCATATTTTGGCTTTGAAAAATCTTTTTCTATAATGTGTGTGTGTGTGTTTGTATATGCTCATGTATTTGAATACATAAATTATTAAGATCTACAGGCTTGTGGAAGAAGAACATCAGTAAAGGTAGGTTTTGAGGACCCTATCTATCTATCTATCTATCTATCTATCTATCTATCTATCTATCTAGTGTAGATGAGGTTAATTTCCTACAGAGATGCCATGACTTCCCAGCCATCATGGACTCTAGTCCGCTGCAACTATTAGCCAAATATATTCTTCCTTAGGTTGCTTTCGTCATGGGATCTCATCACAGCAGATATATAGCTAATGTGGTACTTGGTACCCAAAAGAATTGTACCGAGAATAACCTGGCCATGTTTATTTTTATTTATTTATTTTTTGGAGGTATGTAGAAGACTTAGGAAGTTTAGATTAGCAAATCTGTTGAATGCTATAAACAGAGCAGAATAGGGCATATCAGTAGAAACACTGAAGACACTAGTCTGGAAAGAAGTACAGTTAGTAGAGACCTGGCTCACAGAAGGGAGAAAAGTCTCTATTAAGAACAGGGCTAGGAGATATTTTTATGATATTCTGGTTTAAAAAATTGGATGCATTCTGCCTTGTCCCAATAATATCAAATTAAATAGCAATTGATCTCTTTTTTTTTTCAGAAGACATTCAGGGTAGAGTAACATGGAGTCTGTGGCATGGTTATTACTCAGTATTCATATTTAGCTCCTCAGTGGAAAAAAAAAACTATATGTTGGACACAGAGAAATGAAAAATGCACAGTACACAGAGGAAAAGGAGGACTAGGAAGGTGAGAATTGCAGCCAAGGCTTGTACTGAAAGGAGGATGTAATTGTTAAAGGAATTAACACTGTGACAGCAAAGACTCTTTCTCTGTTTAGGAAAGAAATGAAATACTATCTGAGTTTAAACCCCAACAAGCTTATCCTCCAACATGTGAAAAAAAGCATAATGTGTTTTCTTCAAGAAAACACACAAAAGTTGCCGCTAATGTAATTCAAAGGAGTGAGGGTCCATCCCAAACCGATAGGCTGATTTGGTACCATAATCCATGTGGTACTGGTATCCAAGAAGGATGCAATATTGAAGGGATTATGGATTATTCTCATGAGGTTTCAGAGATCTGCTGAGGCCACAGGGTGTATGCTAAATAGTGTTTGAGTCTGAAAGCTCCCAGAGAAAGCACTGAATGAAGGTATAAAGGTGAAACCCGTGTTTCAAAAATCTAGATGTTGGCTATACAAGAGCTGTGAGACATCTTTCAAAGAAAACTATATACACAGAATGGGACCAGTACAAGGAAAAAAAAAAAAAAAGATTGTTGCAGGCAACAAAGCTTGAGATGGAGAGATACCTAAGTTCTTTGAAAATGAAGCCTGAGATAGTAAGCACTACAGGATTGGAAGTTTATAACCTTTATAACTGAAAACCATAGCAAACTCTTTCCTCCTTAAGTTATACAATGTGAATGAAACAGCAAGCTAGTTGGAAGAGAAAATCCAATGTGTGTAGGATAATTTACCAAGGAAATTGACATTGTGAAAAGGACACAATCAAAAAATCTAAAAATCAAAGAAAATCAGTAAAATGTCTTGCTCTGGTTTTGTCTTTGCTCACTGTGCAACATTCCTCACTTACAGAATGCTAAAGCATACTCTGCATATTGTGTGTTGAAGGTATAATTTTATATATATATATATATATATATATATATATATATATATATATATATATAATTTTTATAAGGGTTCATGGTTAATAAAGTGCTCTGAATCTCATGAGAGACTTTGGACTTTGAAATTTGGAGGAGTATTAAGACTATTAAGGATTGTGGAGACTTTTAAAGTTGGATTAAATGGTTTTTACATCATGAGATGGCCATGAGAACATCTAGGAAGTTAACCTTGCTTGAGATAGTATATCCAAGGATCAGGTTTTGACAGTTTATAAAACTCTCTCTCTCTCTCTCTCTCTCTCTCTCTCTCTCTGTGTGTGTGTGTGTGTGTGTGTGTGTGTGTGTGTGTGTGTGTATGAAAATGTAATCAGTTATATGTTACTGCTGGCCTGCTATTATAACTCTAGACCTTTATTTATTTTTTTTTATAACTGAAAATCAAAGTAAACTTTTTCCTCCTTAAGTTCTAACAGCAAGCAAGTTGGAAGAGAAACTCCAAAGCTTGTAGGATAATTTATCAAGAAAACTGTCATTGTGAAAAGGACTCAATCAAAAAACTCTAAAAATTATAGAAAAATCAGTAAAATCAACACCACAGCAGGATGTATCACTAAGAGACAAGACTATGGAGGAAAAGGAACTTCAGAAAGAGAGGCCAAGTTGAGAAAATAATGCATTTAGACGTCTGCAGAGAACTTAAGAAATGCATCTGAACTTCCAAGAAGTTTGGGATACATTCAAGATCAAGTCTGAATGTTAATGGACTGGAAGAAATCCAAAGGAATAAACAAATTATTTAATGCAATATAATGGAAAAATATCCCTGCCTAGAAAAATAAGTTAACATCTACCACAGGAGACGTTTAGTATTTCAAAAATGTATGGACAACAAAGACTCTAATTACCACATACTATAATCAAGATTTCAGAAGTAGAGAATAAAGAAGCTGTAATAGAAAACTGTCAAAGTATACACAAAAAAACAGGAAGGGGAGAGTAACTGGGTCTTCCAGCAGCCCTAAAAGCTAGAAAAACAGAGAATGATGTATTGTTAGCCCTTGAAGGAAGTAACTGCTAACCCAGACACCAGCAGTGAAGCCGTCTTTCAAAAGGGATGGAGAAATGAGCTATTTCAAGGCAAACTCAACTTAAAGCAATTCACTGCAACCATGCCAGCACTGAAGAAACACTTAAGTGATATCTATGCAAGGAGGAAAAATAAAAACAGTCTTATCCATGAGGGCAAGTGAAAGAGGAACATCAAGAAAGCAACAGATAGACAAAATAAAAATTAGTTAGATACCACCGGCAACTGTGTCCAATACAAAAGACCAAACTCCCCAAACTATCAGGAGGCAAGGGAAGAAAATAGCATTGACCTAGCAAGCAGACTGTCATCTGCTCAAATCCTAAGAAATAACAAACTCCTTTAAATAATGATGTTAAAAGTAAATGGCTTCAATTCACATATAAAACGTTTAGATAGCTGTCTAAATTAAGAATAAGAAACCGCGAAACTCTCTGAGAAACACACAGATAACAGAGGCATAAAAACCCTGCATGGCAGTACATGAAAATCAACTCACCAAGAGAACAGACGTAGTAAATAAGCAGGCACATTTGTTCTTATTTCTATAGAGCTGACTTCAAACCAAAACTAGTCCAAAGAGATGAAGAAGGCTATTATATACTAATGCACAATGCCTCACAGAGAAATAACGCGGTAAGCATTTATACAGCAGACATTGTGCCTCAAATTTCAGAAAACCAATACTAAAAGTAATCTAAAAGACATAAATGGTACATAGGTCCTAATAAAATAGTGGCAAGAAACTTCAGGATCAAGTTCTGTTTCATCTAGTCTTACAAACTGAAAACTATCCAATAGACTTCAGAGTAAATTATACCAAAGTTTGACTGGATTTAACAGATATCTTCAGAATATTGCATGCAACATGTATGGAATAGCATTCTTCACAGTAACAAATGAAACATTCTCCCAAACTGGTGACATCACAGTCCACCAAGAAAACTTACAACACCCTGACATAATACCCTGGATACCCCTAGGCCAAAGTGAAATGACATAGAAATGAAAGGCAAGAGAAATTTCATAAATCATCCAGGTATTTGAAGGCAGTTCAGTACACACTTGAGTTGACAGTGGATTCTTAAAGAAGTCAGGAAGAAAAAGTAAAAATTCCTAGAAAAATTAAAAAAAAAAAGGAAACCTATGAAATCCTCCAAGACACAGTTAAGCCAATCTTGAGAGGAAATTTTATAGCTGTAAGTGCACTCACTAAAAAAATTGGAGATATTTCAAATAACCCAATGCTATATCTTTAAATGCTAGGAAAACATGATGCTCTTCTAAACCCAGTAAGCAGCAGGAAATACAGATGATTGGGGGAGGGGCAGAGGGTCAATGAAGATGGAAGGAGTTAACAAAACAAATTTTCTTTGAAATTACTATAAGGAAACCTAATGCTTTGTACGCTAATTTAACACACACAATACAACATGCCCATGAACCTATGCATGCACATGCACATAAACTGTCTACAAGCTTAGTCCTTCATCGGGCTTTGTGGGAAGTAAACTAGGATGCATGTGACTGAGAAGAGAAATGAAATCTCTGAGCAGTCATTGTTACTCTTTCTCCCCGAGATTGTCACCTCACCCACAAGGTTCTTGTCACTGAAGACTCCCCCCTTTCTGCAAAATATGTTGCTTTCCTTTGTAAAACATGGGAAGCAATTACATAGGGAAAATTAGTAAATGAGAATAAACCAAGAGATGCCGGCTAATCAGTTCTCTGTGGCTACATGAATGACAGACAATGCCTTGGAATGGGTTTCCTTAAAACCTTCCTGTCAGAGTGCCTGGTTGGAAGTCTGAATGCAGCCCCGGGGGAAAGCCATCCCAGCATGAAGACCACTAAGGTAAGAAATATGTCTAATTTTATCTATGAAAGGTTTTATCTTACATTGCTCTTTAGACCTCTATTAAATTACATCATCAGAAAACTACCATTTCCCCCAGAACCAGTTTCAGTGAGGCATAATATGTCCTTAATATCTTTGAAAGCTGGGAGGGAAAAAAAAGTAATATGCCATTAACTGGGAATAAGATTAGCTGAAGTCTGTACCTGCAGGGCAATTGATAAAACAATTACTTTAAGATAATCTTGAGACTTTCATTTTCCCACCCTAGAAGAGCTTAGAAGTGGTCATCCCCCACTAATAACAAGGAAAACACAGAATAAACTGAAAAGTTAATTATTATGCTTAGATTCATCGAAGAGGTGTTAGGACAAAGACTTAAATATTAAAGAGAGGATCAGAGTGATACCCCAAATCCCAGCTTTTCAGAATGGCAATCCACGTGGGGACCAGAAGCATCACAAGAAAAGATGAAATGAAAAAGAGCAAATGATGGAGGCCTGGGGTGGGTGATGGCAAGAATTGCAAACTCTTTAAGGATCATGGTGTAACCACGTACCAGGTTTGATGCCAAGACTCTACTGCTTTTCACACAAAGTTCGATTAGCTGCCAGCCACAAAGGACACCACTGTGTGCAACACCACAGATAGATAATGTATCCAAGAGCTTTGTGTGGGACACAGCAATGAACTGACTTCTGACTTGAAAGGTTCCGCAGGGTCTCACTGATCCCATCATGCCACCAACCCCTCTTCACATCAGCACAGTGGCACACAAAAGGGATCCCCATTGCCCACAACTTCCACCAGTTGCAAAAGGGAACCAGAAGCAAGCATGCAATCTCCCAAGCACTCTGAAGGCTATTGAGGAAGTTCATTCACATCACCTCACAAGAAACAATACAGGATAGAACCCTGCTAGATTGCCTAGAATCAGATAGAATAGAAACGGGAAAGCAAATGTCAAAGCAGCATGAAGATCTTGAAGTCTCTGTGCTGAAGCTAGCCAGCTGTGCACACAATTACATATGTCAGCGAACCTCATACCCACTGGCAGAAGTGAGCTCATTGCAAACAGGCACAGGCTAAAAGTGTGCCCCACTGGTTAAGGCACTTGATGGCTTATCTCAAACTCAGTCTTAGAATCCAACCAAATAACCTTGCCCAGGTACAGTGGTGATTGTCTACATTGAGGAGGAAATAAGGCTACACAAGTCTAATTCAGTATAGGGCTGACTGCCTTACCAAAACCCTTACCAACAGATCCTCTGTATCATTAGAGAGTTTTCTAAGCCCATGCATTTTAGGGAAGAGAGAAAGTCAGACTTACTTGGAAGATTCACAGGAAGACATACAGATACTCATATCAGCTCAGGCTGACAGAGACAACTATATATTTCCAGTGTGTATAATCTCTCATCCAGCTCAGCCTCAGGAATAACTCGTCCTAACTTCAGAGCTCATCCTATAACTTTGTAGATCAACATGGTTGGAAGTGCTCCAGCAGGAACTTTATTCTGAGACCGTCCTAAGCAGAGCTCATCAGAGCACACAACTAGGCATTGCATCTGTCTTTTATCCACAGAGAAGCTCAGTCAGAAATTCAACCCCACACAACATCAAAGAATAGGTACAACACACCCTGTGTGCCCAGGGACATCTCAAGGTAACCATGAAGATTGGTACACTGCTCCAAAATTTAGATTCTATCTTTCCACAACACATCAGTCAAGATAGAATTGGGAATGTTTGCTCAAAAGCACAGAAAACAATGCAAGTACAAAAAGAGAGTTATGCAATTCCCCAAACTGGAAGCCAAATAAATAGATGTTCGAAATGACTGATAAAAGCTGAGTAGATTTTGTCCAGAAGTTCAGTGTGCTATGAGGATGCACATGAAGAGAATGTGATTGGAAAACTACAAGAATAAAGTTGGATGCAGCAAAAGATAATAAAAAGTGGTAGAAAATAAGATGGTGGCTTAGGGAACACATGGCTGAAGCAGCAGATGCAAGAGACAGCTCTTACAGAGGATCCAAACAAATAGGGAAGCACTGGTGAGCAGGGAGACAGAATTTGAATTTATCCAACTGGAAAGAAAAAGAATAAGCAAAAGGAAGTGAAAAAATGAGAGGCAATTCTGTGAGAGAGGGTGGCCACTTTGAGAGTGAGATCCTTTTCATGGCTGGAGACTCAGAAGAAAATGAAAGAAAAATGGGCCAAGAAAAACAGTGTTAAAATATATATATCAATGGCTGAACCTTTCCCAATCTGAGTTAACTTGCAGATATGCAAGCATGGGAATTGTAGAGAGTGCCAATCAAATCCAATCCAAAAAATTCGCCAAGACATGCAGCAGTGAGCTGTCAAACTTCAAAATCAACAGCAACTTCCTGAGGGGAGTAGAAGATAAACATGCCACATTCAAAATACATGTCAACACAACCATTGGCAGACTTCTCATTGGAAATAATGGAGGCCCAGAGAGAATAAGACAATACATCCAAAGTATAGAAGGCTTGCAAGCCTGCCAAGTGTCCAGGCAGACAAAAACTGAGTATGTTTGATACCATGTGTCATGCCTTGTAGGAATTGCTATAGGATGAATTATTGACCTTTTTTGTGTGTGTGCTTAACTCATCCTATAGCAATAATATATAAGATGAATTAAGCACAAACAAAAGTCCAATAATTCATCACATCAGTTCACAAAAATATAAGTATTCATGGTGTAAAGAGCACAGAGAAAACCAGAACACTTTACCAATGTATTTACATTGAGTTTTTTAACTGTAAAGTATGATGGTATGCACATCAAGGAGGTTTATTCTAAGAAGGAGGTTTCAAAGATAAAACTATTAATAGAAATTATGCCTAAAGTAATTTGCCAGGGGACAAATATTAAAAATAATGTCATTAAAATGTTACAGGGAGGAAGAGAAAATAGCTCAGGTTTATGTCATCAAAATTGGACTGGAGATACAGCTCAGTGGTTGGTCACTTGACTAGTATGCGTAAGAACCTGGGTTCTAATCCCCAGTAAAACATACATACACACACACACACACACACACACACACACACACACACACACACACCTATTAAATAATTATATGTCATCAAAGTTAAATTTTAATTAGATCATCAGGTTTTTCAAATAGAGCTTCACACAAACTAGAGGTATTTCTGAAGAGAGATCCTTACTGAGGAGTTGCCTCAATTAGACTGGACTCTAGGAAAATCTGTGGGTCATTTTCTTGATTAGTGATTGATATGAGAGGGCCCAGCCCACTGTGAGTCGTGTCAGTGCCAGTGCCAGATTGGTGGTGGTAGAATGTAAAGCAAACTGATAAAGCTATGGAGAGAAAGCCGTGTTCCTCCACGGCTTCTGCTTCAGTTCCTTCCTCTCTGTTCCTGCTTTGATTTCCAGCCGTGATTATCTGTGAAATGTAACTCAGTTAAGCCTCTTCTCACCAAGTTGCCTCTGATCTTCTTGTATACACAACAATTAAAAGCAAACTATTACAGAAAACCTTCTTCTATTTCAAAGAAAGAAGATGCTGATGAGGAAATAGAGAAAAGACGAATCTATAAAGTACAAACAAGTAGTACCAAAATATATTGTATGCATGTATTTAATTCTCAAATAGTTTATAATATTTCATTTACATTTTCCTTTCTCTAAAAATATTTTTTATTTTTGTTATGACAATTTAATTATATAGATGAATTTTTATCCAGCAACATAAAAAATTGGCTACTCTGGTAAGGTACCAGTCACCTTTAATCCATCTGGCTGAAATACAGATACTCTTTGTACACACCATTAAGGTCAAATTAATTTGTAGAAGGATGCAGCTATGTTTGAAAGTGATGTCTAATTGAGGAGGAGACAAGGTGATGAATCAAAGAAAGATTTGTCAGAATGAGTCAGAAATGGGATATACCCAACTCTCACAAGAACAGCACAGGAAAGAGAAGCTTTTTAGGAGCAACAGAGGGAGAATCAGTCCATTCTGTTCGGTCAGTTGAGTTCAGGGCAGTGGAGCTGAGTCAGTCAGTTGAGAGTCAGGGAAGAGAGCGCAGTGGAGTGGAATTGAATTAGTTCCTGACTTCCTACAGTTCAGTGCAGGTTAGCAAAGGCAGTTACAGCCAGAGAATAAGAAGGAGACCGAAGACTAAAACAAATTCCCCAAGAGAGTTTGAGGCCGAGCAGAGCAATTCAGTGAGAAGCCCAGAGAAGCCAGATTCCCCAAGGGAGTTTGAGGCCAAGCAGAGCTATTCAGTGAGAAGCCCAGAGAAGCCAGATTGAATCATTCAGCTTGGAGAGGAATTTGAACCAGAACATTTTTCCTGGCTGACCATTTGGTATTGATAGCCAGTTGGCGTATTCCTCCCTGGGGAAGACGATTTCTTGTGCTCTCAGCATTCCTCAGTTGCTTGTAACTCTTTGTGTAGGACTGAGATCTCATGTGCTTCCTCCTGTTCACTTTAGCATTTCAATCGCTGTTGTTCTTGTTTAGATCATGTTCAGATGGTCAGATTGGTGACAGTTATATGGGAATATCTTCTGGCATTACTAGGAGACACAATCTCACTGCAAACTCCCTGGTTGTCTGGCTCTTACAATTGTTTCACCCCTCTTCAGCAATAATCCATGTGCCTTAGGGGCTAGAGTTAGATTATAGATGTATCCAATGAGACTGAGCTCCACAGTTCTGCATTTTAATTGGTTGTGATAGTCTATAGTGGTCTCTCTCTGTTGCAGAGATTTTTCCTTGATGAGGGATAATGGCGTTGCTTATCTGTTAGCACAAGAACAAATACTTAGAATAAAGTTATTTTCTAAAGAAAAGCTGAAGTAAAAATTTCTGGTTTTGTTGGATACTCAATTGTGTCATATGATGTTTTTCTGGAAGTTGTTTTATAATAGGATGTTTTGATGAAGCAGACATATGAGAGGATGTTTTGCTGAGAACAGACATGCTGTGTTTTTCTAGAAGCTGTCTGGTGAAAGGGCATGTGATGTTTTGCTGGAGCCAATGTTTGAGAGGCCATGTGAGGTTTGGAAGGAGTATAAGTATAACTCAGAAGACAGTGGGTGACATTATGGCATTGGTTCACCTTGCTTTCTTTGCTGGTCTTCCGTTTGTCGTGATTTCATAGAGAGAAATGCATCAAAGAACTTCTGGTGGTAGTCTGGCTGCTCCTGCTGCTTCACCAGACCTCTGCCTATCAATAGAGCCTGAAGGTTTCTTCTGGATTGCACGGCTAATTCATGTTTGATGTGTTGCTCATAGACTGACCTGCTGACAACAAAGTTTGAAATTACCCCAAAGAACTCCTTCTAATGATGTCCACATACCCCTTGGCCTATTAGCTATTTCCTTTCCCTACCTCTGGTTAGTGTGGTGTAAGGAAGGTTGAAGAATTTAAGAACCCTTATTAAAGTAGGTTTTAAAGAATATAAGACTAAGAAATTGTATAAAAATACCACAGAAGGAGATTATAGGTCAGTATTCTTGATGACCGTAGATAGAAATTCTTCTGCAAAATACTGGAAAGACTCTAGAATAGAGTCAAAAGTCCCATTCATCTTGTTCTTAAATGTGAGAACTCAGACTTCTTGTTGAGATCAACAAGACAGCATATTGCTGGTATCATCAAATAAGGAATATTAGATAAGCCAGTAAGATAAGAACATTAATAGGAGTAAGGAGAGCAATAAAAAAAAATAAAACTATCTTTGCAAACAACATGACTCTTGGCTTTCTACATAGAAAACTAGAAAACATAGACAAAACAATAACAAAAAACTCCCCAGGTTCTAATAAGCAATTTACAGAAGGACTTTTGATATGATGTCAATATGCAAGTCAATTTCTTTATTGTATACAAACAATGAATAGACAGTTTTTGAAACAAGTAAAAACTTACTATGAATCTAATACATATAATTTCCTTATGAAAACAGCAATGGTAGAGATCACATTGCTTTGTCTCTACTTTCCATTGATTTTACAAGGAAAAGGAAAAACAAAACAGAACAAAATGGTCTGAATATTTGTGTGATTCCCACTGGTATTAAAATAACTTGAGGCATTATCTATCATTAAAGATATGTAAAAATTTATTATTTGTATTCTATAAGCCAAAATAGAAACAAGTATTCTATGCAGAGTATGTCAATAATTTCCCAGCTTCTAAATCCCCAAATTTTAAGTTTCTAACTTCCCCCTCTTTCCTCTCTCCAGACCCCCTCATCCACCCTCCATCTAACACACACACACACACACACACACACACACACACACACACACACACACACACAGTTCTCACTCTCAAGTTAATACCGTCTTTTTATTTAGCTATTATTGAATCTGTTGGTTGTTTATATGTTTCAAGGCTGAGCACTCTCATTTAGACAACCAATAAGGGGGCTCATTCCTGTGAGCACATAATTCTCCTTCTTCTGGCCTTCAATAGTTGCCTATGCCCTTGGTCCTGTGAAGATGCCCCAGTGTAGGGGAATGCCAGGACCAGGAATGGGAGTAGGTAGGTTGGGGAGCAGAGGGAGGGGGACAGGGGATAGGGGATTTTCGGAGGGGCAACTAGGAAAGGGGATAACATTTGAGATGTAAATAAAGAAAGTAGCTAATAAAAAAAAAAAAGAAAGGAAAAAAATTGTTGCCTATGGTTCTTAACCTGGGGACAGATCTTGTGAAATGTTTCCCTTTGTACAGTAACTTGCGCATTAGCATTGCTATTGTTCGGTCTTGTTGATGTAGCCATTCTAGAAGAGACTGTTTTAATGCAGACTTTCTAGTATTCTGCTTTTACAATCTTTCTGTCCCATCTTCTTGAGGGATGTAGGGCATGATATATAGATGTATCTGTTGGGGCTGAACTCCTCAAGATCAACTGATCTCTGCATTTTATCTGGGTTTGCTTTTCTGTGATGGCCTCCATTTGCTGTAAAGAGAAGCTTCTTTAATAAGAGATGGTAACTACATTTAAATAGGTCTTTAATATTTAAAATTTAGTAAGAAATTGTGTTGCTCTAACAAAGTGGTGGCCTGTTTTTAAATAAAACTGTAAAGTCCACTCACAGTGTGGTTTAGGCAATGAACTTTGGTCTTTATAAATTCTGTAATCATTCTTTTTTTTTCAGTGTATTAGTAGTGGTTGCTAAATAACAACTTTAATTAGAAAAGTTAATAGCACATTGGTTGTATTTTTAATATGGGAAACATTTGTTTAAAGACTGGGCAATAAATGCCCTATTATCCTGAACACTATGTTCTATGACAAACTGATAAATACTGCTGGACCTTAACAACATTAGCTTTAATTGATGGATCCATGTGGATAATAAGACATTAGAAATCTGAATTCAATAATGTCACAACTTAGCCCAGGAATAAATATGATATTACCAAAGAGGCTGCCTTACAGTCTGTCTCCATGCAGAAGTTCTGTGTACTTTGTGTCTTATCAGACATTGTGCAGAGGATCCCTGGGACTTTAGTCATCACTATAAATTATATGCTTGCAATCCTTCTCCAGGAAAAACTATCTCTTTCTCTCTCTCTCTGTCTCTCTGTCTCTCTGTCTGTCTCTCCCCCATGTGTGTATTTGTGTGTGTATGTGTGTATTTGTGTGTGTGTGTATACATGTGTGTGTGTTTAAAATTATTGGAAGGTTCATAATCATAACATATTAGTAGCTAAGAATAAATTTGAAGGTTTTTTTCCCTTGTGCTTTCCTGTATCCTACCAGTATTCTATTATGAATGGTTAACTTCTAATATCATAAGTAAAGGTAGACAAGTATACAAAGCTAAATGACAGGATTCTTACATCAGCTTTGTATAGAAGAAAGACATGACACTGAATTATTTCCCAACCATATTGCTTGTAGCCCATCTGTCCTTGCAGATGAATGCTTTACCATAAAATAATGGACAGCGTTGGGAGACGTCCTTAGGAGAGGTGATGAGGAGCTGCTTTAGGGCCCTCAGTATGGAGCTTCCGTTCTGCAATGGGCTGCATCAGTACTGATTTCATGTAAGATCAAGAATTCTGTGCCTAGCCTCTCTTTCTATCACTCCAATCTCCCCACTATTGACTCTGGTGTCCTTTCTCTAGGGCAGGTAAAACATGCAATTATACTAATGAGCACAAAAGTAATTAACTGGGTGAGAAATATGCCCAGAGTACATTTTAGATGGAGCTTTATACCAAGCATTCAATTAGTTAAGGAAAACCAGGTAGGAGATAAGGCCTCAGAACAACCTAATAAGATAAGATTAAAAAAAAAAAAAAAAAACCAACTGGGGCAACCTTCTTACAAGACAGCAGAAGCAGGCAAAGTTATAAGAAAGTCATTCTGGAATGTCCTGCTTATATAATAACCTTGGCAAGACTAACTCTGGACCTTTGATTACAATAAGCCTGAAAGATGAGGAAGAGCCCTGTCCATCATCCTTGCCCCCGGTAATCAGTGCTACACTGCTAAATGAAGTACTGCACCTTCATACAAAACTATGGCACAATCAGAATACAAGTCCATGGGTCTGGGCCAGTGGATGTGACTTGTGGCCCCACACACCCATGTAATAGTCTAGAGTGGCTGAGCATAGCTATGATCCCAGGCAGGAAAGGAGCAGTGGATGGAGAGAGGTGAATTCTTGAAACTCCTTGACCAGCCAGCTGAGGCAAGCACTGATCTCTGTGCTCAGTGAGAGAAGCTGCCTTAGACCCAGGATTGGAGATCTGAGAGGGACAGGGATCCTGATGTGACAGCAGTGTGAGTGAGTGGCCTTGAGGTTTAAGCCTCCACCTGGAAACCTACCCCTGAAGCTGGGTCCAAGTTTGGTTTTCAAGTGAACATGATCAAGTTTTTCATTGACATCAGACTTTTTTTTTTTTTTTTTGTAAAATATGTTCACCACAAGAGCATTGTGGCAGGTATGTTCTACCACACGTCATGAAAAGTCCTTGTATCTTGCCTGGTACCTTATAGTAAATGGTGTCTCAGGTGCTGACAGGAAAGAAGCTACAGTCAGGCAGCTGTGCTGTTTGCACAGATCCCCACAGGACACTACTGCCTCCCCAGCCCTCTTTCGTTTTCTCTAAAAATACATACCTGTGCTGTTAACTTCCTAGAAGATTCAGTGACCAAGTACCTTTAAACAACAGTATGACGACCCCGTGGGAAGAAGTAAGAGAGTGCAGATAGCTGCAGGTCCTCTTTTTCTGCTTGGTTAATTGGATTCACTGAACTGGCTCTCACAATGACACAAAGCAAATGTTGGGCTAGAAACCTTTCATCAGTGGAGAGGAGCGGCAGCATTTCAAACAAACATTTGATCAAACATTTCATCACACAGCCTGTGTTTGCCCACGAAGGCTCTTCTGCCGCTCTGTGTGCCTCCTGTCTCCTTTCCAAAATATTTGCTTGTCACTTTCAAGGTACAAAGAAATCTCTCTTCTTCTTCTTCTTCTTCTTCTTCTTCTTCTTCTTCTTCTTCTTCTTCTTCTTCTTCTTCTTCTTCTTCTTCTTCTTCTTCTTCTTCTTCCTCTTCTTCTTCTGTTTTATTTGGGGTTATAACTATGGGATGTCCAGATTTGCATCCATCATGGATGATTTTTAGAGGTAGCTTTATTTTTGATGAAGCCAGTGTGGTAGGTACATGATGAGAAATGTTCTACATTCTCTGAATAAAGCTTGCTTTTTTTTATTTTGTTCTCCAGTCTATTTGTTAACTTCCTGGCTGAAAAGTCATTATCTTGCTCCATTCTCCCATGTTCAGGGCCCAATTCTGCATCTCTGTCTTCTCAGCCATTTCGTCAACTAAACTATCATATTTGCTCATATTTATTTAATAAAACTACTTCACACATGAAGTCTCAACACCTCCCTCCAAAGAGACACAAAATATATTTCCACTTTCAAGACACACAGAATCAGGAGGAAGCTTTTATATGAAGTAACAATGTCATTATACTGTGGAAAATTCTATTATGGGGCTATGTTCCCTAACTTAAGGAGGTGCAGAAGATTAAGTTCCTCCTATGTGCTACCAGGATAATAGTAGAAGGAAAAGGGATCAAAGGAATAAAAATATCTTATGTTTCATTAAGTGAGAGCAAAGGCCAGTTACCTGCTAAGAAAACAGAGAACATGCAAAGTTTTCCTTACAACAAAGTATATGCATACCAAAGAAATCAGTAAACCAAGGGGCACTGAACATGACTTGTGCAAAACAACAGGTAAAACATGGACAGGACCTGGTCTTTCCAAGATGTCTGTTATCCTTGGTAGTTCAGGAGTTAGGTAAGTTGGGGATGTATTGAGGAAGAAGTTTGAGTTTTGGAAAGATTGGGATTGCTTCAAATTCTGTGAAAGCTGACTTGGCAGGGAAAGAGTCAAGACTGGCAAACCACTGATAAGGCTGCCATGTAGTAAAAGCAAGACTAGGAGAATTGGAGCCAAGGAAGAGTCCCTAAGAATATGGAGGATAAGATATATCAAATGCTCTCCAGGATAAGGAGTGAAGAAAGATGGGAAGGAGGGAGAGACTTGTTGATTCTTGAATTTCCTTATCTCACTGAATTTTATAAAAACAAGCAGGCACACACACAGAACACACACACATTCACACACACACACACACACACACACACACACACACACACAAACTAGGATTGTATATATTGACCTAAGAACTCTTTAGCAAATTGCACCATTAAGTGTTTACACATTTATGAATCTGTTATTGATCTTTTACCTCTGTATTCTTGGTGAAACATGAACCAAGAAAGCGTCGTGGCATTTGCAGGAAATCTAGTTGCCAACGTCTATTAATTTCTTAAGAGTCAGTTGCTCATATCTAAAATCTTAGTTCAGCCATTACACTAAGCAGTGCTGCAATGTAATATTTCCTAGGTGCTTTTTATTACAGTATTATGTCTTAAAATTTATTGATTATTTAAGATACATGGATTATATTCATAATATGTTGAACATTTTAAGATTCATCACAAGGTCAGCTTCCATACCTGGCTGTAGAAATGAATAGCAAATGCCATTTTGAAGACTTCCTGAGCCTCTCAATGATCTCACCACAGATTTTCCATCTACCTGCTGCTCAGGTACTCACAAATCCAGTTACTTAGAGTTAGCCATCTCTTCTCCTTCTCTCTCCAGATTATGCCATATTACCTCCTAACAAGTGTGGTCATGCTGGCTGTGTACTCCCACCTCACTTATGATCTTACATGTTCCCAGATATGCATCTCAAGGTCATTTCATCATCTGAATGTCACAGAGTTCACTTACAGAAACTAAGGTCGTTCAGCCTTCTGCACATCTATGCTGGTGCATGCTTACTGCACATCTATGCTGGTGCATGCTTATGTTAGCTTTTATTAAAGTCACAAGGCATGAGCACGTGCAGTCACCAGCCTTGAGCTGCACATAGCCAAGCACAGCAACATCCTAGCCTTCTTTCTCCACACTTGGAGCTGTTGCCTGTGATGATGACAGTGCCATCTTCTGCAACACTTCCTGAAAGACTTGCTTGAGGCTGCTTCATGGTTAAGTTTTTTATAAGTAATATTATGCTCTAAAAGTACATGCAATTAAGTACATACACAAAACAATAAATTAGAAATTTACCATTGTTAACAATTTTTATGATTTCATGTATGTGGTGTGTATCTGTGGGAAGAGGGTAGGTTTGTTTTTACTACCCTCACCCCAAATATGTGATCAATAGCTGTGCATTATACCATGACTTTACAATAAATGTGATAGCACAAGGAAAGTCTCAATCAGAACCAGAGAGTAGATACTTGGAGAAGGCTTGAAGAGTGGTATGATAATCAGAGAGAAATGGAGCTTGACTGCCAAGAGATACATACTCAGTAACCAGGAACATCAAGAGGAAAGCTTTAGTATGAGCAGTAGTTCATGCGGGAATTACAGCTCCTGTCTTCAAACCTGTAGATTAGTAGAAGCTTGAGAAAGAATAGGAAGGGGAAGGAAGGAAGGAAGGAAGGAAGGAAGGAAGGAAGGAAGGAAGGAAGGAAGGAAGGAAGGAGTGAAAGAAAGCAGGGACAGTTGTTTGATGGAGAATGCTAGATGAAGACAACTCCACTCTGGATTACTGTCTGGGAATGTTCATACCTAGGGGAATAGAATGTGACAGTAGACGTGTGACTGACTGCACATGAGGCTCAGACTGTAAGGCTTCAGTGAGAATTATCATTACCATATTCTTAAGGCCATGAACTTGTACTGGCATACATTAATTTTTGAAGTGGAAACTAATGTCTCTCTCTTTGGTAGGACCACTTCCTTTTTCTCTTTGTAGATTGCCCATCCTCAGAACCTTCCTGATGCCTCTGGTTACAAAAGATCCTTACATCCCTGTCAATAAGCTACACATTCTTCTGTATTTTGATTTATCCACTCCCTTAGTTAATGGGATATTGTGTTAATGTCTCATGAGGAGAGACATGAACAAATCTCTGCTTCCACTGATAAAACATAGTACAGTCCTACCAAAGTCAAACTTGGCAAACTAAAATGTTAAGGGGCTTGTTTTTATTGACAAGGGGAGGATGACCCCAAAGCAGCTGAAATAAGCATAATGGTGCCTTTGCGGGTACAGAATGGAATCTCCCATTCAGTTAACCTTCCACCTTGTATATACTCTAGAATCTCCTGAGACCATGAGGCCATATGCAATTAGAGCAGAATTACACACAGCTGACAAGAAGGCACATTAAGGATTGGCTGAAATGTGAGATGAAGCTCTGGCAACCCCCGTCCTGTCTTTCTTCTATGAGTGCATATCAACAGGCTGGATCCCGGCTGTCTCTGGTGAGTAGTCACAGCTGCTGTGATGATGATAATGGCTGCTTTGCTCAAAGGACAGCATCCTACAACACTTGGATGTTACTCAATCCAAGAATTTTAAGTCTGTGTACTCAAATTTTTATCAAAGTATAGAATTTATACTTGTAAATAAAATTCTCAAAAAGCTGGGCATGGTGGATCACGCCTTTAATCCCAGCACTTGGGAGGCAGAGGCAGGCAGATTTCTGAGTTCGAGGCCAGTCTGGTCTACAAAATGAGTTTCAGGATAGCCAGGGCTACACAGAGAAACCTTGTCAAAAAAAAAAAAAAAAAGAAAGAAAGAAAGAAAGAAAGAAAGAAAGAAAAAACCTCTCCTGTTCACTCATGAAAAAGACTGAAGACCTTCATAAAGTCTTATATAGAGATTAAGGGAAAGGCTAATGTTGCCTAAAACACACAGAAACTTAGACTCTTGACACAGAGAACTCAAGACATACAATAGAACATTTTACAGAGATTAAACCAATGTCATCATGGATTCTAACATAATCAGCAGGTGTATACTAGTATAAATGCTGTTGTTTGGTCACTTCAAAGTTTTTCGAAACAACAAAAACGTATATCTTTGTAAGTATGTTGTAAGTACCAGATACTTAAAGATATCAGGAGATAATGAAAGTTCTGTTCATGTGGTGTCCATCACAGATTTACAACAAACAACAGTAAGGAGGCAGTGGCAGGCAAGTATCTCCTGAGGAAAGAAGCAAGTGCTGTCTCTGTCTTGCTTCTTTTTTTTTATCAGGAATATCTGATAAACCTATCTGGTTTACCTTGTTAAGGCTGATAAATATTGATAATCCTTAGATAGTGCTTAAACATTTAACAGATTTTAGAGCCTTATCACAAAGAATCCAATGTGGGAAAGGAGAAATTTCAGATATAGGTGTAATATTTACTGAGAAACTAGACATGGCAATAATATATACATTCCACCCACTTTTCTAAAGATCAAAATAAAGCACATGAAAAGCGGGAGAAAAAAATGTGGAACAGAACTTACTTTATTCATATTTTAAATTAATTTTAATGTGTATTAAAGATGACCATTGCCTTTATGGGAGAATACTGACAGTAAACTCAACAAATAAGGACAATTATTAAGAGTTTCAAGGTGCTAAATGTTTTTGAAATGATGTTTAGAGCAAGAAAATGTATTTAAGAAAGCAAAATAAGAAAATTTAAAAATATATATTGAGCTACTCAGTCAGCAATTCTTATGTGTGTATACGGTCAGACATAATCGGAATATAAAGACAAATTATACATGGCCATGCTTAGTCCAGACAAGGCATATGGACACAGCAGTAGGCATGCTCTCCTGTTGTAAATGCTCTAATCAGATACATACAGAAGTATATGATTGAGGAAAATCTTCATAGAGGAGAAAGGGCATTAATATTAAATCTTAAGAACTGGACAGACTACTTGATAGCTTTTAAGGTCCTGGAAGATTCTATGCATGCTACCAAGGAAGAAAGTCCTCAACAGTTTTAAATAGCTGTGTACACTGTGAACTACAATGATATCTTGTATGGCAAGATGTGTCCACTTACACAACAGAGTTATGGATATTATGGAAGTGCTTAGTACCACTTTCTACAGAATTTAAATCCCACTCCACAAGATGGAATTCATGTCTGATACTGTTAACTTTGTCAGTCTGGCTAGACTATAGGCACTGTGGAGAAACTTGTACTATTGTTCTATAAAACTGATAGAGTAATAAACTGAACACTGATTATACCCATAGAGTACTGCATCTCAACCATCACTACAGAACCCTCTTTTGTAGTACATAGCAATAAATACAGAGACCAGTCCCAACACCTCATCAATGTGGCTAGAATAAGTTTCTATTGAGTGATCAGTTCTGAATAAGACATTTATATCAGCTGTGAGTGGTGGTGCACACCTTTAATCCCAGCACCCGCACTCGGGAGGTAGAGGCAGGAAGATTTCTGTGTTCAAAGCCAGTCTGGTCTACAAAGTGAGTTCCAGGAAGGCCAGGGCTATACAGAGAAACCCTGTCTCAAAAAGCCAAAAAAAGAAAAAAAGACATTAGACATTTATATCACACTACTAGGGATCATCACTGAAGGGTAAGTGTACAGGGAGTAAAAGGCTATAGCAAAAGCATTTGGTGGACATGACAGAGCATCACTTAGGCAGTACTTTCTGTATTTGGTGAGAACAAATGTAAACCTTTATCAATAGTAAGAATCCTCAACACAATGATCACAGCATATTAAGTTTAGATTAGATTTTCCCTTTTTAAAGTTAAAATTCTATGCATGATGTACATAAAAATCTCTGTAAAACATGAATATGTTCATAAGCATGCCAAGTTTAGCTTTCATCTAATACATACATCTTCCCATTACCAAACATAAAGGAGGTTTAAATCAGGACAACCCAGAGGTGCAACTGGAGAAAAGGAATAAATGAAACATACAAAAAGATGAGGTCCTCTGAATATACGGGGAACATGAACAAAGTTCAAGGGCATAGAATAGCAGGTGATGTCCAGTGATGGGCAGCGAGCAAGGGTACAGTAACAGGAGAAGAGTGATGGGCAGCGAGCAAGGGTACAGCAACAGGAGAAGAGTGAGGTGAGGGTTTGGTCTCATCTGGAGCACTTAAATCATCAAAATCATTTAAGGAGTGTGGTGCCCTACAATACCACAAGGGGTATTGGTACTTGTTAAGACACCAAGAGCCTTAATAAATGATGTTTACTAAGATTGTATTGAGAATCTATCTTTACCATTTATCTTTTTATCATTTGAAATTTCAGTGAACTATTGTTTGCTTTCTTCTGCCCCTCCTCTCTAATGCTCTTTCTCCTTCTTCCTGTCTTTATTCTTCCCCCCCAAAACATAAACAAACAAAAAACCAAAAAGAACACAGATTTTATCATCTCCAGGAACCCCTACTGTCCTTTTCAACTATATTTATTTATTTATATATTATATTGTCTTATTATTTATTCTTACATTGTTACAGACTTCAAAGTTAACATTTTACCTGGCAAATGGTAACATTTTAAAAGAAATTTTAATATAAAATATAAACACTAATTCCATTATTGACCAACTATCCATATTTTTCAATAAAAGACATATGCTTATAAATTCACCATTAAAGCTAATATATTAATGACAAACAGTAGAAATTTGTTCCTTAAACTTTGGGAAAGAAAAACAAACATATCTACTCTTCAATATTCTAATCGATGTTATATCAGAATAATAACAAGCAAAATACTTGTTAGTATAATAAATGACTCAAAGAACCTTTAATTATCTGTTGAGTCAGATTTATGCTGGCCATCTACTGCTGTGCATTCAGTCTTTCTTAAGTGTGGTTTGTTTCTCTAGGGAGAAGCTCTTGGAGAAATTTCTTTGTCTCATGATGCTGCTTTAGCCTTCTAGGTCCTTTTACATACATTATGGCTCCAGGTTCCATGTTTTTATGGGAAACACATGTATGGAAACATCTATCTCTGGGTCTATATGTGTTTCTCATACTTTTTCTTATGCTCTTTTTCTTCTGTTTGATTGTATTTTCCCATTCCAACTTGTTTGCTTTTAGTTTACTCTATTTTATTATTATTCTTTAAGTGCCTTTTTATTTCCTAAGGAGAAACAGAAAAGGTGTAGATCCAGACGGCAGGGGAGGTGAGGAGGAGTAGGGAGGAGTCTGAGGAAAGGAAACCATAATCAGAATATACTGCGTGAAAAATCTACTTCACATAAATAAAAAAATCTAAATGAATTCTGCAAGAATGCAGGACAAGATATGCACACCCTCAAATATGGTACACTTTTACATCTCAATACTTTTGTAACATGTGATTACAAAAATGAAATGAAAGGGAACTAATTATGTTCATACCATGGTTTAACAAAAAAATATTAAACAAAACACATTTAAGGTCACTGTGCTTAAAACAAAAGAACAGTGTTGAAGAACCCTGAATACACTGCAGGGTCCACTCCCCAGGACTGGAAGATGTAACCCTTTCAAAATTATTGTTGTACATAAGTAAATCAATATGGTCAATGAAAATTAACAAAAGATTCAGCAGGGAGATTTGAATTAAAATTGATGAAAATTATACTTGAAAGTTTTAGAACAGACACACTACCTACCATCAGATTATTTTAGAAAAATTTAATAGTTATAATGCCACTGCAGTGATAAGAGGTCAATCTTGTGGTGTGGGAAGACAGAGTCGATAGGTCCCTAAATGGGGCTAAGCACAGATGGTAAAAGTATTCATGACAAAGATGAAAGCAAAAGCCTCCTCTTTAGCAAATATGCCAAATATGGATATTGTTTTTAGGATCAGTAAATACAGCTTAATATCCATTATAGATTACTTCAAATAAAACATAGAGATAAATTTAAAAGCTGAACCTCAAAGCAGTCAAAAGAAGTAGTTAATAGGATGATTAGGAGATGGAAATGCACTGACTGTAGGAAGATGGGACTAATGGTCTTCACTCATATTAATGCCTTCTTACCTTTAAATGCATGGTTGCGAAACCTGAAAGGCCCTTGACTAAAAAAAAGAATCTGTGATGTGCATAAGATTAGCAATCAAATTAACCAAGTATCCCAAAACAAACTTACAATTTATAGGTTAACCAATAGGCTGTGAAGAATGACTCGGCGGATAGAGTATGCTATGTAAGCATCCAGACCTGAGTTTGAAGATGAGGAATTCATAGAAAGCTGAATACAGCCACTAGTGTTGTGTAATCCTAGTGTACCGCGTACAGCTAGATAGGGGTAGACAAGAGATTCTTAGAAACTGAATGTCCAGCTAGCCTGGCTTATGCATCAGTAAGCAAAATATCCCATCTCCAGAAAGGTGAATGGCAAGGACTGACATCCACGGAAATTTCTTAACCATAATGCATTATGGTATATGTGTACCCACACTCATACACATGAATATGCACATATACATGTGCACACAGAAAAATCGAGAAAGAGAGGTGGTTGCATGAGGGGGTAGAGGTAACCAACACCCTGCCAAAAATATGGATTGTCAGACCCATGCAAAAAATATATTCCTAACACTACTCCTTTTAACTGCTTTCACCATAATCTGAGCCTTGGAATTTCACTGATACTATATTTCCTGGCATCCGCCCAGTGAGACACACAGCAGAATCTACCATAGTAGAGACACAAAACCCACAAATAAAGGTAATAATATCTTAATGATCCATTCTCCTGACATACACATTCCATTACAGCTCTCATTATCTTTACAGCACCAGAGTCATATAAATGCTGACTGCAGAGCTTCCTGCTCTTCTGTCTTCCCTGGAATTCACCCAGGGCTCCACTGGGGAGAGATTGGACCTCACATCCAACCCAACGGGCTAGGATGAGAATTTCACACTTACCTAACTGAAAGCACTGTCAAAATGCAATTACCTTATTAGATTAGGAAATTAAAATACATGCCTAAATAGATTGTTTTATTTTATTTGAACATTAAATTTAATCAGGACATAATCATTTAATTGCTGTTTTATTATGCAGGTAAGTGATATCTATTAAATCATCCCTCTTAAATGCCATCCATGCCTGCATAATTCTAAGAAAGAAGATCTCAGGCTCAGCATTTAAGAGCACCGACTGTTCTTGCAGAGTGGATGGGTTCTCGGCATCCATGTGATGGCTTACAGTTGCCTGTAACTCCAGTTTCAGGGGAGCCCATGCCCTCTTCTGACCTCCTTTGGTACTGACTGCAAGCATATACCACATATACTTGCACTAGGCACATGCACATACAATAAAATAATAAAAAGAAAAGAAAATTTTTGTTAGTGCTCTCAATAAGAAAAAAAATACTGGAAATAAATGTATCTCAAACTACACAAAATGCCAGTCCCAAATTTATAAACCATATTAAAATGGAGTTAACAATTCTTATTGATGTTTTAAGTCTGAATTTTCTTTCCTGACTCTGAAAGAAACCTGTGCTAGGTACAATACACAAAGGTAGGAAATTAGGAGGTTTTACTGTTCATCAAAAGAGTCAGAAGACATCATTGTTAAAATCCCAAATGGCACGTACTGGCATATTAAGGTACCATTATTTATTGCTGTGGTTTGAATATGAAATGTCCCCCTCAGAATCCTGTGGACTGTGACCCCAAGCTGCTGGCACCAGTTTTGGAAGTGCTGGAAACTTTAGGAGGCTTTGCATTGCTGAACCAAGTAGGCGGCAGGAGACCTGCTTAGGGACAATATTTTTCAGTGGGCCTTCCTTTGTCCCTCTCTGTGTTTCTTGGCTGTAATGAGCAGAGAAGCCATTCTCTACCAAGCTTTGCTGACTCACTTCTAGCCCAGAAACCAGGGAGAGAGCTGCCATGTTCTTATGACCCTATGAAGTGTGAGTGTGAGCAAATCTTCCTTTCACTCACATCTTACGATTTGGACAAGAAATTGACTACCATATTTATAAATCTAAAGATAATGATACACTTCTCTATCCTTCTTTTAAATACCAATTCATAATTATATATTTATAACATTAAATTTGCTCAATTATAAAGACAAGGATAAAATTGTGTACATTTTCAGACACTAAAGAGGAATTGTATTGTACATCATTGTGTTATTGGCTTTCATTCCATCCTTTTTTAAACATTATACTGGACTTCACTATATAGCCCAGTCTAACATCTGACTCCTGATACACATGTATCATTATACCTGTCTATATAATACTTATTCTGTATTTTCATAGATTTTTTAACATTTCTATAAAATGGTATAGCCTGATATACATTACTTTCATGACATTTTTGCTTTTTTATATAATATAAAATACACATATTCTTATGTGTCTTCACTTCTCTTGGCACTAATTTTTAAAGGCTCTATGACCTTGAATAGTGACTGTGATCGTTGGCTTTTCTCCAGCACCATCACACCAGGACAGAAGAAGCTTTCATTTTACAACTCAACTCTGCAATCCATAACTTAGGGAAGTCAGTGCACAAGCTGAAGCAGGACCTGAAGCAGAATCTAAGGAGCAACATTCAACACATACTATCTTGGTCCTCATGGCTTAATCAGACATCTTTCTTACATAGGCCACACCCACTCACCTAAAAATGTCACTCCCCACAGTGGGCTGGGCCCACTCACATCAGTGAGCAATTCAGAAAATGCCCCCCAAAGACTCCCCTACAGTCCAGGCTGGTGGAATCATTTCCTCGGTTGAGGCTCCCTCTTCCCGGGCGTGTCAAGCTCACAAGGATCATTAGCTGTCACACTGACTAACGGCGTTGTTACCTGAATTCTTATTTTATATTTCTAATCACCTTACTTATTTCCAAATGTTCTTTCGGGATTTTCAGAGTCATTACTGCTTTTCCTAATGATTTATAACATTTACCTGCAAATTATAAGTACTGAACCTCGTCAATTCAGGAACAAGTTATTTTCCCACATGGCCTTTTAAGATGTTTAGTCTTTTTCTCTACAGATGTTTTAAAATAACTGGGAAATTGAAAAAGATCTTCCGTTGTGCATTGCCTATAGCTTGCTATCTTGGGCAGACCCTGCATACACAGCTTGCTGCTGGTGCTCCTTCCTTCTGATTTGTTATATAAGTAAGCATTTGAAATTACCAGAGCCTGTTTTACATGCTCTGTGAGAATTCCCTTACATGTGTGAAGATTTTAATGCATAACCATCTGTTTCATTGTTGTTTCATTTCATTTATAGAAATGGAACACTGCAGCATTCGCAAAATCACCATGATACAACAAAAATGCCTTATAATTCTGTTTCACCTAAAATATATTATAAAAATCATATATCACAAATGTCCATAGTGAAAGTTTTCCATATTTATCTGAAACCTGTAGAATCATTATTTTCTATTATCAAAGATTATCTGTGATAACCTGTGTTTCCTTTTATATATATATATATATATATATATATATATATATATATGTGTGTGTGTGTGTGTGTGTGTGTGTGTGTGTGTGTGTGTGTATGTGTGTGTAAATATATGTTATATATAGTATATGTGTGTACATAATATATGTATATATGTGTTTACATATAGAATATATATACTGTATTATGTATAATGATATATAGAGAGATATATATAGATATAGATATATACCAATTATACATACATACTTTGAAATAGCTTGAAACTTGTTTACAGAACTAGCAGCCATTTAGTCTCTTAATATATTTTGGTGAAGAGTTCTTGATACTACACATTTAAAATATTGTACTCTCCTTTCTTTATTGGACATTGTCCTATGTATTGAAAAGGAGTGTTCATTAAGTATATTGAATGTTATTTCTGTGTGTTATTGAGTATGCACCTTTTTCATCAATGGGATTGTTCTTTTTGAAATTTCATTACATAGTTTTTGTGGTGTGTGTGTGGTGTTTGTGTGTGTGTGTGTGTGTGTGTGTGTGTGTGTGTGTGTGTGTGTGTAAGGTACTCAAACACATGCTGTGGCAACCATGTTGAAGTTAAAGGGCAACGTATAGAAGTCAACTCTCTCCTTCATCCATTTGGGCCGTAGGGATGGAACTCAGGCCTAAGCCTCAGCAGCAAATACCTTTGAATGCTGGGTCATCTTGCCTGCCTGAGACAGTTCTATCTGTATAGTACTATTTGCTAAGTTCCTGGCTATTTCAAATAGTATGGTTACTACAGCTTATTGTAAACTTAGAAAAACTTGCCTTTAAAGCTTTCTTAACCAAGATGTTTTTGGAGCTACATACATGACAATATTTGAGGTTTTTGTATCTTGATTAGATTAGATTTCTCCTATATACCCATACTCAACTATGCATAAAATTTTATGCAAAATTAAAATCTCTTATGTACATCTTTTGATGCTTTGCTTTTTATACGCTGATTTTAAATAACTATACTTTCCAGAGATAGTCTTATATATCTTTCTGAATTTCAATCTATTTTCTTTTTCCCCTCTAACTCATAATTTCCTTTCCCTTGCCTTCCTTGGAGCTACTACTTCTAAAGTATTCCAACAGCTTATATAAAATGCTATTTTATTCACCATTTCTTTTTATTTTCTAAATGATAGCCTCTAAAGATATAAACATACCTTTGAAATATATTTGAAAATTTTCCAGAAATCTTGATACATGCTTTCTTGGTTTAATTATGTCCTAAAGATATTTTAATTGCATTCTTATTCCCTCTTTAATTAAATTGTTTTTAAATTGAATCTTAATTAAATTTTAGTTTTGTTTGTTCTTTAGAAAAGGATGTAACCTAATGTCCAGTTTTTAAAAGTCAATATCATTGGAATGGTTTTGGACCTAATTAAATTTTATAAACATCCCCCAGGCACTTGACAAAACAATTTTCTTTATTTATATTTTTAACTTTACAGAAATCACAAGTCATAGGCACATTAACCTAATCTGACTTGTAATAGCACTCTTTGTCTTTCTCTTTCTCTTTCTCTTTCTCTCTCTCTCTCTCTCTCTCTCTCTCTCTCTCTCTCTCTCCCCTCTCCCCCCCCTCTCTCTCTTCTGAGCTCCTCCTCTCTCATGGGCTTATTCTCTTTCTCCTAATTTACAATGGTACTTTTAGGCACTATGCCCCTTCTAACCACATACAATTCAAAAACTGACAATCAGGGGTTCATGGAAGTATGACTGACAGTCTATGGAAACTCTCCTGTGTGCACAACAGTGCAGCAGGCCATAAAAATGAGCATGCACAAAACAAGTTTCAGGTACTTGGAAAGAGTTTTGCTTAGAGATGCACATTAATGAAGTTAAACAATAAAAAATTGACAGCAGTTAATGTTGTAGATAAGAATGTGATTTTTACTATAAAACTAGTGGAACAGATGAAGGAGCTTGGGATTCTGGGAATGGTGACACTGTGAACATCTACATAGGGCTTCAGGGAGAAGATGACATGTAACCAAGGCTGTGAGAGAGGTAAGAGTGTGAGTTAGTGCTGTCCAGTTCCCAAGGGAAGATGTTCCAGGTTTTACAAACAGCAAGACTTTAGACCAGGAGTGGTCAGTCTAAAGAGTAACAAATCTCCCTGTTGCTGGCAGAGAGAAAACAAAGAAGAAAGTAATAAATAGAGACAGCAGTGGCAGGGAAGGACAGATATTTTATGGTATGGCACTTTACATAGACGACTGAAAACGATACACAGGGAAGGAGTTGGAAAGCACTACATATGCTAATGTAATAAGATATTTAATTTAATTATGTCTTTTAGTGAAATTTGGAGCAAAGTATAATAGGAACCTAATTTTCTACAAGAAAAACCTTCCACTTCAAGCCCTTTAGATTTTTTTAAACTTCATTTTCAAAAGTAGTTGGGTCTTTGTTTTGAAATTTCTCTTTCTCAAACCTTTGCAAACTGCCTGAATCCTGCCCATCTCTTCTCTAAATGCAACTGGCATAATACATTTTCATATTCAGAGTTTGTATTTTCCTACATCAAACATAATTACCTGTGAAGCATTTTGTGATATTTCTGCAAAATAAATTATATTACAGAGCATTTGGGGCTCCATTTACTACCTACAACAATTGGTTTGAGTCTATTGCATTCTTGGCATAATGATATGAATGATAATGGATATTATTTAGATGCCAAGGGTGTTCTCCCATGGTACTACAGGAAGCTGATGAATTTCTGAAGACTCAACTAGCAACTGAAGTGTCTCAGTTCATATGCACAGGAAGAGTGCTTCTCAGGTTTCAGGCACCGCAGTGCCTGGCCTGCAAAGGAAGCAAACATCCGACCCCACTTCTCTACATTGGCTGCTCACTCCCAGGCCAGCTCCTGCAGACACAGTGTTTACTCAGAGCTGGGGCCTTCACGGCAGAAGGACCCTCTATTTCTAGAATTGTGGCAGATACACAAAAATGAGACAGTTTTCACATTTAGGATTTGCACAATTGAAATTATAACTGTTTATTTCAAAAATAAATGTAGTGTTTTATCCAGCATTTTTTTAAAAGATTTATTTTATTTATTATATGTACACTGTAGCTGTCTTCAGACACTCCAGAAGTCCAGAAGAGGGCGCCAGATCTCGTTACAGATGGTTGTGAGCCACCATGTGAATGCTGGGATTTGAACTTATCACCTTTGGAAGAGCAGTCGGGTGCTCTTACCCGCTGAGCCATCTCACCAGCCCCATTATCCAGCATTTCTACACAGAATATAACCTTACATTTTTTCTAGTTGGAGAGACAAAAGTTAAATTTGTAAAATGAGAACAACTAGGTTCCAAATTCAGCAGCATTTTTTTTTTTTTTTGGTCATTTCTATAGTATAGTGTTAGCCTAGATTTAACTCCTGTCTCTACTAATTAGCAAATCTGTTACATAAATTAGGTAAATAACTGTCATATCTGTGTCTTGATTTAGTCATCTATACATTGAGATTTTTTTCTCTTTATTAGATATTTTCTTCATTTACATTTCACCTGTTATCCAGAAATTTTCCCTTACCCTCCCGCGTCCCCGCCCTGCTCCCCTACCCACCCTCTCCCACGTAATGGCCCTGGCATTCCCCTGTACTGGGGCATATAGAGTCTGTATGACCAAGGGGCCTCTCCTCCCAATGATGGCCAACTAGGCCATCTTCTTCCATATATGCAGCTAAACTCTACTTTTTTCTTGATAAAGAGGTTAAATGAGATTATTGTTCTAATTCTTATGACACGAAGTCAAGGAACAATAAATATTATAACTAATATGAATTCTATAGACCAACAATTCTTGGTAGGAAGTGAGGAGGTTCATCTTACATGAATCTTATTTCTTCTAGCTATAATAAATCTGATAAATATTTTTCTCTTCACAGTATGATTGTTTCCTGTCCCAACTATGGGCATGTACTAGCTAGTAATAAAAACAAAATCTACCAGGAAGTGAAAAGAATATGACAAAAATAATAAAAAGAAAGAAAACCACTCCATTTTTAAGTCTCCTTCTCTGACTGATAGAGCCCTGCTAAACTAAGTTAATTTTTTTTATTCATTGATAATATGGAAGGCCATCAAAAAATGACAGCTCGAAGAAGTTTGCAGCACCACAGGAGGAACAACAATATGAACTAATCACTATCTCCAGAGCTTTCTGGAACTAAACCACCAACCAAAGAAAACACATGGTGGGACTCATGGCTCTAGCTGCAGATGTAGCAGAGGATGGTCTAGTTGGTCATCAATGGAAGGAGAGGCCCTTGGTCCTGTTAAGGTTCTATGCCTCAGTATAAGGGACTGCCAGGGCCAGGAAGAGGGAGTGGGTGGGTTGGTAAGCAAGGGGAGAGGGGAAGGGAGAGGGGTTTTCTGAAGGGAAACTGGGAAAGGGGATAACATTTGAAGTATAAATAAAAAATATCTAATAAAAAAAGAAGAGTAAGCTGGGCGGTGGTGGCACATGCCTTTAATTCCAGCACTTGGGAGGCAGAGGCAGGCAGATTTCTGAGTCTGAGTTCAGCCTGGTCTACAGAGTGAGAGTTCCAGGACAGCCAGGGCTACACAGAGAAACCCTGTCTTGAAAAACCAAAAAAGAAAAAAAAAAAAAAGACAACTAAATGTTATTCATGTTATTCAGATACAGTTAGCCATAGCCTAGACAGCTTTAAATAGTAGGCACTTGTCTCTTGGCTCTGGAAGCTTGAAAGTTCAAAGTCAAACTGTTGTCATAGTTAGGTGAGGGACCTCTTCATAGTCTGTCAATAGCCCCACTATTTTGCTGTGTATTCTTAACCTCTCCTAATCCATGCATACAGGGGCATGGTTATTCCCCTTCATTGTGCCTACTCTTAAAAACTGCTAACCCATCATTGCATGAACTCATCTAAAACTGTTTATATTTCAAACTTTCTATTTATAAACATCATTATATCAAGATTACACCTTCGACCCATGAAATTTAAAGGAACATGAATATTAAGTCCATAACAGAAGTATATTATAATTTTTATTCAATAAGTGAGCATACCATCAACTGGATATGGGTTTGGGGTCACCCAAAGAGGCACAGACAAATCAACCAGTGACCACATGCCCAAAGAAAAGTAACTTCTCCATACATAAATGTTTAGTAATTGTTAATACCTTTTCATCTGGGGTTAGAGCCTCATGATTTCTTCTCCTATTCCTCTTGAATCTTGGCTATTGATCTTTTGCAGTCCTATGCAAGTAATCACAGTTATGCCATGAGTTCATGAGTACAATTGGCAAGTGTACTCATGAGGAGTGAATAGTTGGCATATAAGTTTCATTTAGGACGGAGCTGTCAATAGAGAATTATTTTAAACATCATGGCCAATTATGAGTCTTTGTATTTATTGGTGCCCACTGTAAGAAGAAATTTCCCTGGCCAAAGTTGAAAGCAATGCTAAACTATCAGTTTGAGTATAAATATATAAAAGAAGGTAGACAAAATGTCCTTTTAACAAGATAACAGTAGTAGGTTTCTGAATCAAGCTTATGACCCCCATAGCCATGGACTGTATCCAGGTTTGCTGTACCAGATCTAAGTTCCCTTCTGTGGTGAAAGTCTCATATCAAGTTAGAATATGGTTGTTTGCCCTATAGAAATCATGCAACTATTACACCAAAGGGCACACTTTACCTGAAAAGTTAAGATGGCAACACTCATGGTTCCTCACTGAATAATATCACTCATGGGTTTTATCCTTCCAGTGGTCTACATAGTACCTTAGGTTACCAGGGAAGTTATTGTAAAGGGAGAAAGTTTTCAGAACAGTTTCAACTGTATTTCACACTGTTCTACAACCTATTTGTGTGGTATCCTCAGCAATAGAGTTTACCATCTAGTTGGGAGAGGTAAACAAATGCAATGGCTTTGATTATACTATAGATCTCTGAGGATTCACTAATCAATAACTCATAGCAAGGTATTTCATTTTTTGCACTGAGAGTTACATTTAGTAACTCATGGCTTCTATGAGAAGCATTGCCCATCCATGCATGGCCACACCATTCAAATACCTTAAAATCACAGAATCTCAATTAGTTTACATATTGTAGTGGTTTACACAAGTCATTTTCATGAGAGTTAGTTCATATTACTTCATAGTTTACCTTCTTTCCTTACTTGTCCTCCCGTCCCCATTCCTGCTTAAACCTTTAACCCCTGTGCTCCTCTCAAATTTCATTCACATGTGTTCTACTATCTTCATCCTCCATTTCATGACCTCTCCCCTCTCCTTGTATTTTGAGCCTTTTCTCACTACTTGACTCTAGAGATACTTCAAAACAGACACACAAATCTACAAAATGAAAACCAGGGTTTATCTATGAGGCAGAGCATATAAGCAGAACTTCTTGGATAGTCATACCCATATGCATTTTCTTCCTATATTCACCTCATCAGAAAGAAAGAAGAAAGAAAGAAAGAAAGAAAGAAAGAAAGAAAGAAAGAAAGAAAGAAAGAAAGAAAGGAAGGAAGAAAGGAAGACAAAGCCCCACGTATCGACTACTCAGTCTCTGTAATTTTATCACATAGCTTATTATGTTTTGTTTGCACAACACTAACCTACCCATGTGACTTTCATTGGCTAAGTTGATGATCAATTAGAAATCAGCAAACATAGTTCAATAAAAGACTTAATGGGTGTTTGTAAATTCAGCCTTGTTTCCTAAACTAAACACCTTATCTTGGAAGCTAACCAGCATGCTGTAAAGAATCTGGAGCTAGACAAGAGAGTAATAAAAGGCCAGATGGAAGGAGGCGGCAGAGAGGGAGAGGCCACCCTGGACTTTCCAGGCATGTCACATCTTGCCGCTACATAGGAACCCTGAAAGGAAGAGAAAAGCAATCCATATCACCTCAGCAAACACATAGAATGTTAGAAAGTGACAAATTAGTTTCCAATTGTGTGTGTAATGAATTGTTAGGAGAAATTCATGATTAAACCAAACTACCAACATATTCTCTTAAATTAGTGATATATCAGTGAAATTCAGACTCTAAACAGGATTTTACGATGTTTGTTTGGAAAATAACAAGTCAAGATGAGGAGAGAAATCTGTGGCTGAACCGAGTGATGGATATGAGAACGGAAATGAGAAGAGAGACAATAATTTCTCAAAATCTGATAAAGTTCTCTTAGTCTTAGAGTTTCATTTGTCTAGAGAAAAGAAAAATGTGTGGTTAGTTGATCATATCAGATTAAGTTCAGCCAAATATGGTAACATGCAGAGCACCATCTTTTAAATAAATTAACTATTATTTCCCTTGTGTTCATAAAAGATATAAAAAGACAGTATAGACTTGCAAGCTACTTCTATGTTGTTATTCTTTCATCTAAAGGCATTGTCTCATGACAGCCCAGCATGCTCTGAAACTCGGGTCTGTGATCTAATCAGCCCAAAAGAAAGACGTGTTGTTGTATATAGTTTAAAAAAAGGGGGGGGGGGTATGTAGCATAAGAAAACGGAGTCAAAGACCATGAAAAGATATAAGAAATGGAGATAAATGATAGTTATATGAGAACACTGTACATATCACATTATTCAAGTACCTTTGGGGTTTTTGTGGTTTGGTTTGGTTTGGTTTGGGTTTTTGAGACAGGGTTTCTCTGTATAGCCCTGGCTGTCCTGGAGCTCACTTTGTAGACCAGGCTGGCCTCAAACTCAGAAATCTGCCTACCTCTGCCTCCCAAGTGGTGGGCTTGAAGGCATGCGCCACCACGCCCGACTACCTTTGTTTTTCTATGGGTGTGTCATTTATTAGTAAGACTGTAAGTCACATGCAGAAATATGTGACAGAAAGCAGCAGTTAGGTAAAGGAAGATCTCAAAAGCAGAGGTGACTGAGACACCAAGAGCCAATAATAACTTTAGAGAAAACTTAAGACTGAAAGACAGATTAAACACAAAATCCACCATGTGATACATAATGATGTCAAGGACTCCCACATACCCATTATAGAGCTTTTATGCCCATAACTTATATTGTGTTGTTGTTCAATACTAACTTTATATTTCTAAATATCAAAAAAATAGAAATCAAATCTGGTTATATTACAAACTAAGTTAGTTTAGATCAAAAGGCATCAAAGACTCTGAAAGCATTTATATCAAATGTAGAAAAACACAAAGTTCATGATTTGAGGTGGGGTCAAACAACAAGATTTGGGAAGCATACAGACAAAATACTGTGTGGATAGACATAAGCAGATAGGATTGAATAAAAGGGGAGACGATATATATGAAAAAGAGGAAGGAAGGAAGGAAGGAAGGAAGGAAGGAAGGGAGGGAGGGAGGGAGGGAGGGAGGGAGGGAGAAGAAAATTCTCAGGTAGAGTATATTTAATTCTCTAGTGGCTAATAAATAGCATTTAGAAGATGAAAACAGAAAGCATGACATCCAAATAATACTGTGACATTTATTCACCTAATCTCTCTTGCCTCTTCTAGTTAACACAATCCCAACTTTATGTAGCCAAGACTGTGTCCTGCAGAAAGACACTACCTAATATATCCTTGCAAACTCTGTAAGTGAAATGCCAAGAATATGATTTAGAACAGTCCTTTAAAGTGTCTTGATTTGCATGTCCTGATAAAATGATAGACTCTATCGCATGTATAAGTACTTGTAGAAGAATTGATGCTGCTAAGTCATCAGATCTAGCTGCTCTCACTGTCACCCAAACTCAAGGCCCAGGGTTTTCTGCATGCTCCAACAAACTCCCACAAATGGACCTTATCCACCACTGCTAGAACGGCCCAACTTAATAGTATTAATTATCTTTGTTAGCAAAGTATTTGGAATAAAAAGTGTCCCCCACTGGCTCATGTAGTAGGTTACCAGTTTGTGGCACTATTTTGGAATTTTGTAGGTATGGAAAAGTAGTGGACATTCATGATAGTTTTTCAGTGATCTATAAGTTAAACTATCACAGTTTAATAATTGACATGCAAAATGGGCTTTTCCAGGATATTTCATCATAACAACAGAAAAGTAACCAATGCAGAAATTGGCACAGAGAATAGGGTATTATGAAACAGTCAACAGTTTGGGGTTTTTGGATTATTTTATAGTAGAATTTGGAACTTTGGGCTGGAATAGTCATGAAATGCTGGAAGTAGAATTAATAAGCCACTGTAGTAGGAGCTTGAAAGTAGAGAATGCTGAGAGATCTGTGGACAATGGAGACTTGGCTGATGAGACTTCAGCAGAGAATCAAAAATTCTATCAGAATCAAGCCACTCTAGATATTTTGGCAAAAAATCCAACTACAGTCTATCTTTATATAAAAATGTGCATGAGGTTGAACTTAAAGGTAATGAACCAATTTCTTTGATAAAAGAAATTTTAAGACAAAATAACATTAAGCTGAAGGGATATTCATTACTATAGCTGATTACTCTATGTAGGTGCAGAATGAAAACAATAGCATCAAGAGGGATGGGAGGAGATAAAAGCATGCAAACTGGAGAAGAAAGGAGCACTGGGAGAAAAGTTACATGTTAAAAAGGATGATGTAATTGTTTTTTTTAAAGGATTGGTAATATTGAAGAAGCAGTCTTTGGTCCTGAACTGAAGAGATGGGAAGGGTGCCCTCAGGGCAGGACCACTCTTAGTTAATCCTACACTTCATGAAAGGAGAGAGGCTAAGTGGTTTCTTGCTCTTAAGGAGACCATCCTGGGAAGCTTTTCACCATCTTTGTATTATAGAAGCTGCTGGATCTGTGGTCCAAGAGGGCTAGAGTCATTCCAAGTTGGCATACCAACTTCTCAGTGTCATCCATTTAGTATTCATTCTGTGAACATGATAGATGCAAGATGGAAGAGGTCATGGGTTCTTATTCCAGTTTCAGAGAACCACTCAGGACTATAATACGTGAGAGGGTCATGGACCCTACCTATGAGAGGCCCTGGTTGTAAAGCGTTTCTTATCGAGGACCAGCATAGAAAATCAGCAAACAATAAACATTAAACAGAAAAAGGAAAGCAAATACCAACCACCCAATGAAGTATAACATCAACCACCCTAGTTTTTACTCCTGTTACTATGATTAAATATTCTTACTGTAATGGTTTGAATAAGAATGCCCCCAAAATCATATATTTGGATACTTGATCATCAGGGTGTGACACCACTTGAAAGGAGGTGTGGTCTGGTTGGAGTAGGTGTGGCCTTGTTTGAGGAACCATGTCACTGTTAATTGGCTTTGGGGTCACAAATGTTCAAGCCAGTGCCACTGGTTCATTCTTCCTGATGATGTGGATCCAAAGGTAGAAATCCCCGCTACTTTCGAGCACCATGTCCACCTGTATGACACCATGCTCCCTGCCATGATGACAATGGATTAAACTTCTGAAACTGTAAGCAAACCTCAGTCACATGGTTTCCTTTATAAGAGTTGCCATGGTCGTGGGGTCTCTTCACAGCATTAGAATGCTATGACACTTACCAAAGCAAATGTTTATTTGACTCATATTATTCCAGATCATGGTCCATTATGGCAGGGGAATTACAGAAGTACAAACTTGAGGAACCTGATCATATTGTAGCCACACTCAAGAGTCAAAAATAGATGAATCCATATGTCTCAGTTCCATTTCTCCATGTACTATAGTCCAGAACCCAAGACAGGACATTGTACCACACACTGTGGGTCTTCTCATCTCAATTTTGTAATTAAGGTAATTTTCCATAAGCACGCCAAAGGCACATCTTCCAAGTGGTTATAGATTCTGTCAAGTTGACCATTTAACCATCACATCAATTAATGAAGGCATAATAAGTAGCAAATCCTCTCAATAATAACATTAAATGCAAAAAAATGTACAACTGATCAATAAAATTATAGTCTAAATTACTAGGTTAAAGAATAATCTCCAACTATTTTAAATTCTCCAAGAAACTCAATTATCCAGGAAAGATTTCACAAAACTAAAACTCAATCTAAGAATCTATCAAGAAAAGCTACATTGCAAATAGATGGTATAGTGTTTCTTATATCTGATGAATTATACTTCAACCAAAATAAGTCAAAAAATAAAGATAATCTTTATGTATTAACACATGGGATAGGTTTTTAAGAAGTGATGACAACTATAGATATTTCTGTACTGAATTTTAGGACTCACAGTTTCTTAAAATTAAAGGGCTTTTGTCATGTAGGTGCTGCGAGAGGAGTGATGTGGGACTTCATTGCTCTAATATTAGATGTAGCTGAGTCTTCAGACCTCATTCTACAGATCAAGTTGACTTAATATCTAGAATTGACAGCCAAATACAAAATGCACATTATCCTCAGTGGTACATAGAATATAACAACTCTCTAAGTTGATCAAGTTGTAGAACACAAATACCAAAAAAGAAAGAACTTTTTATATCAGAACCACAGAAGTATATAATTTATAAATCACAGCAAGAGAAACCTCAAAAATAATACAAATATACAGATACTGAACTTCGGATTTCATTAAAGAAATCAGGAGGAAAATGAATTATTTTTAATGCAAATATAATCAGTGAACTAATATGGCAGCTGCATTTCTTTACCTTTGCTAGTCCCCAAGAATCACACAGAAAGAAAAACAAGATTTATTTCGAGATGCACCTCAATACCTGGGCTGTCAGATGATCTATGTTGTTCCCCTGTGCTAAGCTGGCTATGCCCCAGTCCCAGCCCCATGATAATTGCAGTTTAACATTGTTCTAGCTCTCTCAGCTTCAGACATTTTTTTTTTCCTTATGGTATCTTCTCAGACCATCTCTTCCTCATGGCCTAATTCTCCTGGCTGGGTAAAAGTCTCTGTCCTATTGTCTTCTGCTTAGCCATTGGCTGATAAACTTTTATTGACAAGGCAAAGAATAAATGTTAAGAATTGTTTACACAAACTTGAGACAGGAGATTCTTGATATAAACATTACAATACTGTGGCCAACTCAAAATGAGATATGAGAGAAGAGAAATCAGCATTTGAATAGAATAACAAGGATAACCTTTACACAATGCACAAAAACATCATGCCTACAATGGAAATTTTTAAATTCTTAGAAATAAACAAAAAATGTAGCAAACCCTGCTAGAACCTATGTCAAGGCTATAATCCAAGAATAACTAAAAGATGAAACTATTTATATTTAAAAGAGTTGTGAAAATTGATAACTCAATAATGTAATCAATATTCCAGCCAAAGAAAGAAGAGAAAGAGGAGGGGAAAGAGGAAGAGGAGAAACAAGAGGAAGAGGAGGAGGAGGAGGAGGAAGAGGAAGAGGAGGAGGACAAGGAGGAAAAGTAACTGCTTTCAAACCAAAACTCAGTATATGGTAAGAAATAATGGTTATGGTAGAATGTAAAGAAATAGCACACACACAAAACAAGTTCACAAAATCAGAGTTAGTTCCTTAAAAACGTTAAGATTGACAAACTAACAAAAATGAGCAGAAACATAAAAATTGATAAAAATAACGATCTACAAATGAAATGAGGAAGATCTTTTTGAAATTAATATTCAAAATAGAATAGAACCTAGAATAAACTGAAAACTTTCTAACCCATGTGACATGCCACAAAACAGTTAGAGAGACCCTCAAGAAATAAAATCTACATACCAATAAAAGTCTGGACTAAATAGATTCCCTGCTGAATTCCACCAAACTTCTTTTTTTTCCATTTTTATTAGATATTTTCTTCATTTACATTTCACATGTTCTCCCAAAAATCCCCTATAGCCCCCCCATCCCCCACCCTGCTCCCCTATTGGCCCTGGCGTTCCCCTGTACTGGGGCATATAAAGTTTGCATGAACAAGGGGCCTCTCCATCAAACTTCTAAAGAGGACCCAACACCAGTAATTCTCCTAGTGTTCCACAGAGCTAAACAGAATTCTCAACTGAGGAATCTCAAATGGCCACGAAGCACCTAAAGAAATGTTCATTCTTAATCATCAGGAAAATGCTAATCAAAATGACTCTGAGATTCCACCTGATACCAATCAAAATGGCAAAAACAAACAAACAAACAAACAAACTTGGGTGACAAACAGCAAATGCTAGTGAGGATGTGGAGAAAGAGGAACACTCCTCCATTCCTGGTGGGATTGCAAATTGGTAAAAAAACACTTTGGGAATTAATCTGGCAGTTCCTCAAAATTGGAAAAATGTGTACCTGAAGACCCAGCTCTACCACTCCTAGGCATATACCCTTATGATATATGTGCTCCACCATATCACAAGGACTTGTGCTTCACTATGTTCAGAACAGCTTTATGTATAATAGCCAGAAGCTGGAAACAACCCAGGTGTCCCTCAACAGAAGAATGGATACAGAAAATGTGGTACATTAACACAATAAAATGCTAATCAGCTATAAAAATGAGGAGATTATGAATTTTGCAGGCAAATGGAAGGAGCTAGAAAATAGCATCCTCACAAGAGACAGCTGTATCAGAGTCCTGTCAGCAAAATCTTGCTGCCATATGCAGTAATGTCTGCATTTGGTGGCTGATTATGGGATAGATCCCCTGGTGGGGTAGTCTCTGGATGGTCCTTCCTTCCGTCTCAGCTCCAAACTTTGTCTCTGTAACTTCGTCCATGGGTATTTTGTTCCCCATTCTAAGGAGGAACGAAGTATCCACACTTTGGTCTTCCTTCTTCTTGAGTTTAATGTGTTTTGCAAATTGTATCATGGGTATTGTAAGTTCTGGGCTAATATCCACTTATCAGTGAGTGCATGTCATGTGAATTCTTTTGTGATTGGGTTACCTCAGTTAGGATGATATCCTCCAGATACATCCATTTGCCTAAGAACTTCATAAATTCATTGTTTTTAATAGCTGAAGACTACTCCATTGTGTAAATGTACCACATTTTCTGTATCTATTCCTCTGTTGAGGGCCATCTGGGTTCTTTCCAGCTTTGGGCTATTATAAATAAGGCTGCTATGAACATAGTGGTGCATGTGTCCTTATTACCAATTGGGACATCTTCTGGGTATATGCCCAGGAGAGGTATTGATGGATCCTCCTGTAGTACTATGTAGGAACTAAAAGGGGATAGGGGAAGAAGGGGAAGGGAGGATAGCCTGCACCCTGCTAGAGTTCCTCCTGTGCTCTGGGCAAGCATACACGAGAGGGCTGCTGGATGCTTTCCACTCATGCCCAGGGTGGGCATCTAAGCCACTGACCCCACTCAATGGGACGGGAAGGGGGGGGTGGACAAGGGGCAACTGCCAAAACCAGGGGCCCCAGGACACCCTGTGCCTCAGGGTTATGGGCAAGAGGGCTGAACTCTGATAGGAGGTTACAGGCTAGTGTTGAGAATATAAGGGACCTTAGGTATATCCCAGAGAAAAGAATTAAGGGGAATCAACAACAGTTTGTTTGAAAATGCCATATGGAACCTAATATTGTATGTATTAGGTCAATTTTTATTTTAAAAATACATTAATGAGACAATACAAAATAATAAAATCAGTTTCATCCTAGACATGCCAGGTTGGTTCAACATATACAAATAAAAAACTTCAACACACCATGTAAACAGTCTTAAGGGTAGAAACTCTATAATCTTCTCAATAGAGGCAAAAAAAAAGCATCTGTCTAATTTGAACATGAAAAATTCCAGAAACAATAGTAAAACATGGACCATACCTTAAAATAATAAAAGCTATATATGGCAAACCTCTAGGCAACACAATATTAAATGGAAAAAATTATATTTTTTTCTAAAATCTGGGAAAAACCCAACATGCCTATTACTCTATTATTATCCAAAATAGTGCATGAAGTTTCAGGTACAGCAATAAGGGCAAGAGAAAGATGTAAAATGTATACAAATAGGAAAGCATGAAGTCAGGATGCTATATTTGAAATACTCTGTGTACTCCACCAGAGCATCTTCATACTTGATAAACATTTTTTTGGTGAGGTTGCAGATTGGAAAAATGAACACATAAAATTCAGTAGTTTTTCTATATAGCAATAATTAACTTACTGAAAATAAAATTATGAAAATATCCATTTATAATAGCTTACCAAAATAAAGCACCTAGGACTAAATGTAATCAAGGAAGTGGGGGAAAACTATAAAATGGAAACCTTAAGAAACTAAAAGATATTAAGTGAAAACATTAGGTGAATGAAAGAGGTCTTATACTGCAGATTGGCAGAATTAATGTGAAAGTTACCGTATTGCCAATTGTAATCTATAGATTCAATCCTATCTCTATTGAAATTCTAATGTCATTCTTCATAGAAATAGGAAAACATACTGGAATTCATATAGAAACACAGAAGACCATGGGAAGACAAAGTAATCCTAAACAGAAGCAGCATTGCTGAGTTTGATTTCGAATGATATTACCAAGCAATAGTAAGAGAGTTTTGTACCAGGAAAAGAGGGGAGGGAAGGGAGGGAGGTAAGGATGAAGCGGAGGGAGGGAAAGAAGAAGTGAGGGAGGGATGGAAGAAGGAAAGGAGGGAAGGAGGGAGTGGGAGGGAGGGAGGGGGGAGGGAGGACAGAAAAGAAAGATATGATAGAGGTTACAGAAACAAACCAATATGTCTCTAGCCACATAATAGTTTGTGTGTGTGTGTCTGTGTGTGTCTGTGTGTGTCTGTGTGACTGTGAGGGTAGCCCATGAAACTAAAATTAGGACCACACAAGAGGAGAATGAGGTTCTGAAGAACAGGAAAATGCTAAAATGCATGTGATGTGAAGGCAGGACTGAGGCTACTAGAGGCGCATGAATGGAGGGGACAATTGGGCAGCAGGAGAATGGAGCCAAAAAAAGGAAGGAAAATCTACAAAAACAAATTAAGTTTGATAGGGCTATAATTAAACTTCATACTCGGTAGCCTAATTAAAAATAAATAAAAAGGAAGAAGTGTCAGACAAAAACACGTGGGATTTGTGCTAATAAAAGTATAATCACACAATTATTTAAGGTACAATATTAATCTGTGACATTAACAATCATTGTTTGCCTTGAGAAAATCCCATTAAAAAGAAAGTATGTTTTAACTAGAAAGATTCATATTTACAAGCATTCTTTTTTCGTTTTTTCCCTGCTTTCTGTCTCCAGTGTGTACAACAGTAATGGTGGTTCCAGATACATGAGAGGTCCAAGGTGGTTCAGAGATGGAGCTGGCAGCTTCATCCTGGTGACTGCACAACTGCACTAGTTGCAGCCAGTTGGTCTTCACATTCCTGACAATGGAGATAGACTTGATCTTTGCTGTTAAATGCAGCCACCCCTAATTGAATGCATATAGGTATGTCAACATATAGTAAAAGTAATAAGGGCTTTAGGGGTGGATGGGGATTTCTACTGAGAAGGCAGAATGAATGAAACAGCTTCCATTGATCAATAAATGTTGGTGTTCTCTGGATCTCTCAGTCGACTTTTTAGATCAAAAAGCAAAGCATCAAACATTTCTTGCAGAGCGATTCTCCAAGGCTCAGGCAGAATCAAAGACTTGGTGGTATGGTCCATTATTTCTTATTAATTATTACTATTAGCACTGGTCTTTTAAAATTCCACAGCACTTTGACAGTTTCACAACACTTTTTAAGGAAGGTGCCTCAATACTTCCAGCCCCTTATCTGATTAATAGATTTTTAAGGACTTAATATGTACAAATCTTTGCAACAGGAATGACTGAATGATACAACACAGTGTGCGATGACATCAGGCAAGAGCAAAACTGCATTGAGACATACTGAACAAGCACTCTGTATGAGGCCTTGTCACACTCACCAGTATTTTATCAAGAATTAACAATATTAGGAGATGGCTATGAGTATCCCTTAGTATCCTTTAGATACAGTGAGGTATCTATCTAAAGCGCAAACTGATTAGAAACTAGTTTCACTCGAAGTCAGGAAGTATGTAATTCACAGTCTCCAAACCTTGGTAATCCAATGTGAAGACTGCTAGGGTCTATTGAACATGTAAAAATGATAACTTCACACATTTTATCTTTGGCATTTATGTGTATGTAATACTTAAATTAACATGTATGTGGATCACATGTAGGTGAATATTCACATACGTCTACATGTATGTAGAAGCCTGGTTGTTGGGTATTTACTCAGTCACTCTCATCCTAATATATTAAGGCAAGCTTTCTCATTGGCACACAGAGCCCTCACCTCCCTAGTCTATCTTGCCTGTTTAATGGGGTGGTCCTGTGTTCACCTCTCATGAAGTAGGAATCTACTTGGGCCACCTACTCTCTTGCTGTCTCAGCTCCAGTCCCCTCCAGCAGGTGCTTTTGCCTGCAGAGGCATCTTCACCAAGACATACATCTGTGAAGAGGTTTGTATTCTGTTTCTGTGGAAATGAAGTTGCAACTAATTTACTGATTTACATGACTGCTCTCTCCCAGATTTAAGGCTATATATATTAGCACCCTACCTTTCCTTTGCCTTTTTGGGCAGCCTGGTACTAGAAATCCTAGAGGACAAATCACAAAACAGGCAGAATATTTTCAGCTACTCATGGCCAGAAACTCTGTACTGCATTTAAGAACCCATGAATGACAATGAGGGTAACGTCATTAAAAGGGAGAAAAGAAACACTGGAATTAAACTCTTTGATAAACAGTAAGGTGCTGAACACTTTACAAGTCAATGAGCAATCCCCCAGTGGTTGAGCACAGATCAGCTTGCAGACTGCAGAGGATGAGCAGAGGACTGCAGAAGCAACAGAGCTTCTGGGACAGGCAGAAGGCACACAGCTTCTGAGACAGACCCCTGTTTCAGGCTGCAGACATCTGGGCACCTTCCCCACCAGAGGAGCATAGGAGAGGTGGCTGCTCTGGAGGGCTGCGACCCCCAGAGCAGGCTGTGCAGGTGAGCACTCAGACAGCAGAGGCAACCCATCTTCTGGGACAGGCCCTGTTTTGGGCCTTCATCTTCAACCAGGAGGCAAGTCTGAACGCCAGACCTCTGTGCACCTTCCCTGCAAGAGGAGAGCTTGCCAATAGAGAATACTCTGACCACTGAGACTCAGAAGAGAGCTGGATTCCCAGGACAGCTGACAGAGGCAAACAGAATCACAGGAGGAATAGGCTCCAACCAGAGACAACTATAACAACTAACTCCAGGGATTACCAAATGGTGAAAGGCAAACGTAAGAATCTTACCAACAGAAACCAAGACTGCTCACCATCATCAGAACCTATCACTCACACCTCAGACAGTCCTGGATACCCCGACACACCCGAAAAACAATATTCAGATTCAAAATCATATTTCATGATGCTGGTAGAGGAGCTGAAGAAGGACTTCAATAACTCACTTAAAGAAATACAGGAGAATAGCGCTAAAGAGGTAGAAGTCCTTCAAGAATCATAGGAAAACACTGCTAAACAGGTGATGGAATTGGAGAAAACTATCCAAGACCTAAAAAGGGACGTAGAAACAATAAAGAAAACCCAAAGTGAGACAACTCTGGAGATAGAAACCCTAGGAAAGAAATCAGGAACCATAGATGCGAGCATCAGCAACAGAATACAAGAGATCGAAGAGTGAATCTCTGGTTCAGAAGATTCCATAGAGAACATGGGCACAACAATCAAAGAAAATGCAAAATGAAAAAAGATTATAACTCAAAACTTCCAGGAAATCCTGGACACAATGAGAAGACCAAACCTACAGGTAATAGGGGTAGATCAGAATGAAGATTATCAACTTAAAGGACCAGCAAATATCTTCAACAAGATTATAGAAGAAAACTTCCCAAACCTAAAGAGAGAGATGCCCATGAACATATAAGAAGCCTACAGAACTCCTAATAGACTGGGCCAGAAAAGAAATTCCTCTGACAATAATCAGAACAAAAAATGCACAAAATAAAAACAGAATATTAAAAAAGTAAGATTAAAAGGTCAAGTAACATATAAAGGTAAGCCTTTTTAGAATTACACCAGACTTCTCACCAGAGACTACAAAAGCCAGAAAATCCTGGACAGATGTTATACAGACCCTAAGAGAACACAACTGCCAGCCTAGGCTGCTATACTCAGGAAAAGTCTCAGTTACCAATGATGGAGAAACCAAAATATTCCATGAAAAAACAAGGTTCACACAGTACCTTTCCAAGAATCCAGCCCTTCAAAAGATAAAAACAGGAAAACACCAACACAAGGACGAAAACTACACCTTAGAAAAAGCAAGAAAGTAATCCTTCAACAAACCTAAAAGAAGACAGCCACAAGAACAGATTCCCAACTTTAACAACAAAAATAGCAGGGAGCAACAATTACTTTTCTTTAATTTCTCTTAACATCAATGGACTCAATTCCCCAATAAAAACAAAGACTAATAGACTGGCTACACAAACAGGACCCAACATTTTGCTGCTTACAGGAAACCCACCTCAGGAAAAAAGACAGACACTACCTCAGAGTGAAAGGCTGGAAAAACAATTTTCCACGCAAATGGTCCTAAGAAACAAACTGGAGTAGCCATTCTAATATCAAATAAAATTGACTTCCAACCCAAAGTTATCAAAAAAGACAAGGAGGGGCATTTCAAACACATCAAATGTAAAATCTTCCAAGATGAACTCTTAATTCTGAATATCTATACTCCAAATGCAAGAGCAGCCACATTCATTAAAGAAACTTTAATAAAGCTCAAAGCATACATTGTACCTCACACAATAATAGTGGGAGACTTCAATACCCCACTCTCAACAATGGACAGATCCTGGAAACAGAAACTAAACAGAGACACATGGACAGTAACAGAAATTATGATACAAATGGTTTTAATAGATATCTACAAAACATTTTATCCTAAAACAAAAGTATATACATTCTTCTCAGCACCACATGGTACCTCCTCCAAAATTGACCATATAATCTGTCACAAAATAGGCCTCAACAGATACAAAAATATTGAAATTATCCCATGCATCCTATCAGATCACCACAGACTAAGCCTGATCTTCAATAACAGCATAAATACTAGAAAGCCAGCATTCACATGGAAACTGAACACTCTACTCAATGATAACTTGGTCAAGGAAGAAATAAAGAAAGAAGTTAAAGACTTTAGAGTTTAATGAAAATGAAGCCACAACATACCCAAACTTATGGGATACAATGAAGGCATTCCTAAGAGGAAAACACATAGTCCTGAGTGCCTCCGAAAAGAAACTAGAGAGAGCATACACTAGCAGCCTGACAGTACACCTAGAAGCTCTAGAACTAAAGGAAGAAAATTTACCCAAGAGGAGTAGACGGCAGGAAATAATCAAACTCGGGGCTGAAATAATCCAAGTGGAAACAAAAAGAACTATTCAAAGAATAAACCAAACCAGGAGCTGGTTCTTTGAGAAAAATCAACAAGATAGATAAACCCTTAGCCAGACTAACTAGAGGGCACAGGGACAGTATTCTAAATAACAAAATCAGAAATAAAAAGGAGACATAACAACAGAACCTGAGGAAATCCAAAACAACATCAGATCCTATTTCAAAAGGCTATACTCAACAAAACTGGAAAACCTGGATGAAATGGACAACATCCTAGACAGATACCAGGTACCAAAGTTAAATCAGGATCAGATTAAAAATCTAAGCAGTACCATTTTCTCTAAAGAAATAGAAGCAGTCATCAATAGTCTCCCAAACAAAAAAAGCCCAGTACCAGATGGGTTTAGTGCAGAGTTCTATTAGACCTTCAAAGAAGACCTAATTCCAACTCTCCTCAAGCTATTCCACAAAATAGAAACAGAAGGTACTCTACCCAATCCATTCTATGAAGCCACAATTACTCTGATACCTAAACCACACAAAGATCCAACAAAGAAAGAACTTCAGGCGAATTTCTCTCATGAATATCGATGCAAAAATACTTAATAAATTCCTTGCAAACTGAATCCAAGAACACATCAAAACGATCATCCATCATGACCAAGTAGGCTTCATCCCAGGGATGCAGGAATGTTTTAATATACAGAAATCCATCAACACAATTAACTATATAAGCAAACTCAAAGACAAAAACCACATAATCATCTCCTTTAGATGCTGAGAAAGCATTTGACAAAATCCAACACCCATTCATGATAAAAGTCTTGGAAATATCAGGAATTCAAGGCCCATACCTAAATATAATAAAAGCAATCTACATCAAACAATTAGCCAACATCAAACTAAATGGAGAGAGTCTCAAAGCAATCCCACTAAAATCAGGGACCAGACAAGGCTGCCCACTTTCTCCCTACCTATTAACTATAGAACTTGAAGTCCTAGCCAGAGCAATTCGACAACAAAAGGAGATAGAGGGGATTCAAATTGGAAAGGAAGAAGTCAAAATATCACTATTTGCAGATGATATGATAGAATATATAAGTGACCCTAAAAACTCCACCAGAGAACTCCTAAACCTGATAAACAGCTTCGGTGAAGTAGCTGGATAGAAAATTAACTCTAACAAATTGATGGCCTAGAAGAGGAACAACAATATGAACTAACCAGAACCCTCAGAACTCGTGTCTCTAGCTCCATATATAGCAGAAGATGGCCTAGTCAGCCATCATTGGGAAGAGAGGCCCCTTGGTAATGCAATCTTTATATGCCCCAATACAGGGGAACGCCAGGGCCAAGAAGTGGGAGTAGGTGAGCAGGGGAGCAGGAAGGGGGGAGAGGGGGAGGGGACTTTCGGGATAGCAATTGAAATGTAAATTAAGAAAAGATCTAATAAAAAAATTGAAAAAAAATGGGGATCAGAGCTAAACAAAGAATTCTCAAGTGAGGAATACTGAATGGCAGAGAAGCACCTGAAAAAATGTTCAACATCCTTAATCATCAGGGAAATGCAAATCAAAACAACCCTGAGATTACACCTCACTCCAGTCAGAATGGCTAAGATCAAAAACTCAGATGACAGCAGATGCTGGCAAGGATGTGGAGAAAGAGGAACACTCCTCCATTGCTGGTGGGATTACAAGCTGGTACAACCACTATGGAAATCAGTCTGGAGGTTCCTCAGAAAACTGGACATAGTACTACCAGAAGATTCAGCAATACCACTACTAAGCATATACCCAGAAGATGTTCCAACATGTAATAAGAACACATGCTCCACTATGTTCATAGCAGCCTTATTTATAATAACCAGAAGCTGGAAAGAACCAAGATGTCCCTCAACAGAAGAATGGATACAGAAAATGTGGTACATTTACACAATAGAGTACTACTCAGCTATTAAAAACAATGAATTTATGAAATTCTTGGGCAAATGGATATATCTGGAAGATATCTTCCTTAGTAAGGTAACCCAATCACAAAAGAAGTCACTTGACATGCACTCACTGATAAGTTGATATTGGCCCAGAAAATTAGAATACCCAAGATACAATTTGCAAAACACAAGAAAATCAAGAAGAAGGAAGACCAATGTATGGATACTTCATTCCATCTTAGAATAGAGAACAAAACACCCATGAAAGGAGTTACAGAGACAAAGATTGGAGCTAAAATAAAAGGATGGACCATCCAGAGACTACCCCACCCGGGGATCCATCCCATAATCAGCCACCAAACCCAGACACTATTGCATATGCCAGCAAGAGTTTGCCAAAAGGACCCTGATATAACTATCTCGAGTGAGGCTAAGCCAGTGCCCGGCAAATACAGAAGTGGATTTTCATAGTCATCTATAGGATGGAACACAGGGCTCCCAATGGAGGAACTAGAGAAATTACCCAAGGAGCTGAAGGGGTCTACAACCCTTTAGGTGGAGCAACAATATGAACTAACCAGAACCCCCAGAGCTCATGTCTCTAACTGCATATGTAGCAGAAGATGGCCTAGTTGGCCATCATTGGGAAGAGAGGCCCCTTGGTCTTACAAACTTTATATATCCCAGTACATGGGAATGCCAGGGCCAAGAAGTGGGAGTGGGAAGTTAGGGGAGCAGGGCAGGGGTAGGGTATAGGGAACCTTCGGTATAACATTTGAAATGCAATTAAAGAAAATATCTAATAAAAAAACATTTAAAAATATGATGTGAAACAAAGATAATTCAGTGTCCTAAACATTACATAGAATATTGTCATATTAAAAATTTATTAACTGACCATCTGCAGTTTAACCTGATGCGTTCTGTTTTACTTAGTTTAAAAATAATCAAATTACATTTACTGTGTTTTAGTATCAAGTACATGGATCTCTCAAACATCAAGAGAGTCTGGAGTATACTGAGGAAGAGTTTATAAAAAAGGTTTATCAGTTTAAAAATTCATGCTTTAACTTAAGGCAAGTATATTTTTGCAATCCAGTAGGTAATTTTAGCATGTATACTTAAAAAGGAGCTACATTTTACTTTATTTATTTTTTTAATTTTAGAATACTTAAATGAGCACATGACAGCTGATTTAGGTCTGGGGTTGAAGAGCTAATCTCTAGGGCCAGCACATGACTCAAATACAGCTTTATTCTATTGACTGGAGACTGTTCTTATCTGACAACAGGCAATTTCTGCATTTCTAAACATTGGCAAGGAAATCCTACATATTGTAAACTGAGAGAAAATTTTAATTTCTGTGTGCTTTAGATAGTATTCTTGGATAGCTGGTATAAAAATTTAAATACTTGAATATTTGAATAAAATTATTTAAATTTTTTTACAAGAAATAAAACAGCAACATCTAGATAAGAAGGATTTTATGTAACTCTACATTGGAAGCCAATCCTTCTTCTGCCCTCAATATCTGGATTCCCTGGCCACTGAAAAATGACAATATCCAATTGTTTGAGAAATCTTCTGGTTCTTTGCCCCATGGGGATGTAAAGACACCTCCCATATTCAAGAATTTGTTTTCTTTAGATGCTATAATAAATTACTATAAATGTATTTTGGGTTAGTCCTTGTTATGGGACAAAACTTTTGCTGGGGATCTAAAACACACCTATCTGCTCACCCCAGCTCACCCCAGCATGGATAACAGCTCATGAAGCTGGGAACTCAGGCACACTGCACAGGCTGCAGTCAGCTCAACAATTGGAGAATGTCCTTCCAGGTGCCTCCTTGCATCTAACCCTCTACCAGGCATCTCCTCTTGGCTCAGGGCCTTCTTTGCACCTGGGCTCTGCTTAGTCTGGCAGAGGATGGCCTAGAGGATCTTCTTAGTTTCATGGTGTTCTAGAATCTATTTTGTGGGAGGGGTGTTACTTATCCCTTACTTAGGGAGCTTTCCTGAAGGATGGAATGCTTTGATCTTGGAGGAGACTGCTATACACCAGCCCTAGAAACCATATTTCCCAATTCCCATTTGCTGGGTAGAAACCAACAAAGATCCCAGGATAGCTTGTATAAAAAAGAGACTCATTTTTCAATGTCTCTTCTGTCTCCTGGTGTCCTCTGTGACTGGCTGGCTTGTGGCTACATTGCAGTAATCCTTGCCTTCAAATACATTTTGCTCCTTTCTATGCTATCCCTTCCCTTGACTCCCATTCTTAAAACCATGTGGTCTCATTTAGGGTCCCCAAAACCCAAAATAATCTCTCCATCTGAAGATTTTTAACTACATCTTCAATGTCATGTGTCATGACAGGCAACATTTACAGGTTCCAGGGAACTGGGACATGTCTTTGATGTCTGCAGCTCTGCCTATGACTTGAAGGTTGCATTGCCAGAAGCCAGGTTTCCAGAAGTCAAAACTTTGCCTAGCAGTGGATTAAATCAAAATCTGTTTAATAGAGGTGTCTCTCACAGATTATGAGAGACCTTGAATCCAAATCTGAAGGCTGAATTTTTCCAACCAGACATCCTGAAATGCTAAGATGGATCACGAGTACCCCATGTTTTAAATGCAAGTGATGGTGCCCATGACATCACTGAGAGTTTTTAACCTGGTGGCAAATATCTGTGACCAACTCTGTCTCAATCGTCCAGTTTCCGGCAATGCAGCTAAATGTGGATGAATACATATGGATTATATTGACATATTTATCACTTATTGAGTAGAAGACATCGTGATAAGGCATGTCCTGTGCTGGTTAAGACCAAGCAGACTGCTGGGAACTTGGTCCTTGCTGTAGTAATTGATATTTTTTGGTCCCCTCCCCTTCTCCTGGTGTCATCTATAAAATATCTAATCAGCAGATTGCTTCTAAGCAGTGCTGATTCATGGATGGTCCCTGTAGGTTAATAAGCATGAAGTGTTGTTTATTTCCAGGGAGAAACTTAAGTATTAAAGTTTTCTGGGGGTGAATGGCTGGGAGCAAAATAAAAACAAATAATGTTTATATATGAGTTAAGACAAAGGGTGCAACAGATCTGACCTTTAAGAGATCATTGTTTTGTTTCTTAAAACCCTTAGTCAAGAGATTGAAACTAAAATAAGAAGAGGTAAAAAAGTAATATTATTTTAAAGAGAGAAGAGTCTGTGTGGCTTTCTGTGGTGGCGGTGGTGGTACTTAAAATGGTTTGTGGCTGGGCAGGTGGGCATTCAATACAGTGTAAAGAAAGGCCAGATTGGGCATGTGTGAGAGACTTAGAGTCCAAGCTCGAAAGAAAGCTTCAAAGTGTCACATTTAGTGATCGCCAGTTATTAACCCCGCTAAACCTCATCATAGAATGAGAAATCACTCAGCCAATGGAAAAATGTCCCTGGCTTTCTCCAGGACCTAGTGTTTGGGATACAGCCCAGTGCGCATTTGAACTCCTCATTTCAGTGTGATATAAAATGACCAAAGTTTGTCATCATAATTTAAGGGCATTCAGGGGCATTTGTGAATATATACTATATCTTGAGGATTATACTAGAGTCTGCTGACAGAGTTATAACAGGGCGAGATGAAATTTTTCCTAGAGTCTTCGTGGCTGGACCGAGGAGGAGGGAGCCCACAGAAAACAACTTCAAACTTTGCTGGAAGGAGAAAGAGTAAACAATAAGGTATTTATTTAAAAAGAATAAACAAACAAATAAATAAATACTAGGATAGTAGGAAATGACAAGATAAGCAGGAACTTTAAAATGGCTTTTGCAAGTGGAACCAGCTGGCCTGATAGTCTCTACCAAGGCCAGTGACTGCTCAGTGATTGAAACTTGGGAATAAATACAACTCTCTAATATTAAAAGTAATGCATGGCTCAACAACAACAACAACAAAATACATCTTCACACATTATACACAGCATACGTGACACCATCGCAGTGACTCCATCAATCCGGGGACCTAGGTGGGTTTGTGGGAGATCCAAACACCTTCCAGCCTGAGTCCAGAGGTTCCCAGGAGGGCGGGGACCGGCGGGGGAAGTTGGAGCCGGGAGCGAGCGCAGAAGCACGTGGGCTGAGGGGGTGGGAGGACGCCGGGCGGCGGAGTAACCGGTGAAGTGTCAAAGAGGCAGGAGTGGAGGGCTGCGGGGGGTGACAGGGTGTGGTCTGCCTGGAGCGGCGACGCGGGAGAGCGGGACAGAGGCCTGGGGCTCTGGATGGTGCCTCGGTGTGCCCGGTGCGGTGACAGCGCGCAGCTGAGCGGCTAGTAGGGTGTCCCGGGCTTGCCAAGTGCCCAGCTCCAAGCTGTGCTAGCGACCTCGCGGGGCTCCGAAGCTGGACACCTTCGAGTGAGAAGCAAGAGGTGCTCAGCCTTCCTGGCAAGTAAGTGTTTCTCATCTCCTCCACCCGCGCCTTTCGCTGCCCGCTCAAGCTCCCGGAAAGCGCGCGGGGCTCGGCAGCGTCCAGGGATGCTCCTGCTGGGAGAGGAACCTGGGGATCAGGGATAGGAACCCAGGAGCTGGGATGGAAACCAGAAAGAGGGGATGAGAACCAGGGAGCAGGGGATGGAACTAGGGAACCAGGACTAGGACCAGGGAGCAGGAACGGACAGTGGGGAGAGGTGACATGGACCCGCCCGAGGCCCCGCCGCTCACCCAGGCGATGGCACAGTGGCAGGCTCTGATATTGCCCATCTTTTGTGTCTTACCGGGGGCGGGCCAGAGGAAGCCACTTTAAGGCTGCGAGCTCCACCTCTCTCCACCCCACAGCCCTGGGAATTTCGGTGTGGACCACCGGGCGTCGGTGCGTTCCAGAGCCTGGGCCAGGGAGTGGTGGTGGCTAGACCACCCGGCATCCCCGCTGGGCTTGTGTTCTTTTTAGGTACAGCGGCTCTAACTGGTGGGTGTTGGGAGGTAGGACTGACTTGGGAGCTGGAAGCGCCTAGTCTGATGCAGGGAACCACCTGCTTTCAGGCTTTTCTTGGGGTCTGAAGGAGCAGGATAGGGAACCAGAACCCAAGGCCCCAAGTGTCCCGCGCCTAGGCTTGCGCGCCCGCGAGCAGGTGCTCATTGGGTGGGTCCCTCCTCTGGCTCATTGTTCCTGGTGACTGTTCTGGGGCCGGGCTGGGCGACACAGACACAGCTCACAGGTTAATAAAAGTGGTGACTTGGAGGAGTGAGGGTCGGAGTGGACTTACCCATTTTGGAAAGGGACTTCTTGGTTTAGAGAGCTAGAGTAGTCAGTCGACAACAGAAACCATGCGTGAGAGCAAAACTTAGATCTGACTGATTCAGCCAGCCAGCCTAGCGAATGGAGCTGCAGAAGCAGAATCGCCTTCCTGCACTGAAATTGTTTTCAGAATAATGAAGGTGGAGTTTTAAGCATTTTGGGCAACTGACTATTTTCTCCAGCTAGCACCTGTTTCCTTAGAGGTTCTTGGGTGGGGTTTATTTCCCCCTAGCCCTCTCTGGCTCTCCCTTTATGGATTTACAATCATTTTTGCACCTTCAAGTAGTAAGATTGCATGGTTCTGGGAGAGGAGTCTCCTTTAATAAACAAAGTATGATTTCCCCTGTACATATGCCCACACAGTGGTTTAGAGTCCATGGCTCCAACCCTAGCATTGATGTTAACATTTATGGATGTAAGTGGGCTCAGAGACAGAGGCAGAGGGAGCCTCTTCTCCCCCCTCTCCTTGGGGAGCCCCAGGACATCTTGAGCAAACCCTTTTCTTCCGTGATAGCATACATGTCCTTATTTGGCTTTCCCCCAGTACTGAAATGACAATGATATCACCTGTTCACCGTGTCAAAGTGTCTTAGTCCCTGAGCTAAGGATGCACTCCTTCCCCCTTTTTCTAATGTGCATCTCCCTTAGCAAAAAATATTTAAATATTATTTCATGTAGGTACTGTATGCACACATGTTTATGCATATGCATTATGTATCTGTAGTTGGTTGTGATTATCAATAGTTACTAAGAAACACCACTGTGCTTCTCCCTGGATTTAATGTTGTGCCCATGACCTGCTAAGTGCATTGTCTGCTGAAACCTGGAGTTCAGCCCAGGGAGAAATATCTCATGTGAACATCTCTCTGGACATAGCTTTTTTTTTTTTTTTTTTTTTTGCATTTGGAGGGAGAAGGGATAGATNCGCTCCCACCCCCTGGCCCCGGTGTTCCCCTGTATTGGGGCAAATAAAGTCTGCATAACCAAGGGGCCTCTCTTCCCACTGATGGCCAACTAGGCCATCCTCTTCTATATATGCAGCTAGAGACACGAGCCCAGGGGGTACTAGTTAGTTCATGGTTATTCTTCCACCTATAGGGTTGAAGACCCCTTTAGCTCCTTGCCAAGCCCTATTCTTAATGACACTCAGCACACACTTCTAGTCAGTCATTTGCACAGCAAAGCTTAAGCAGCACAGCAAAGCAACCACATTTTCCATTAGAAGGAATTCCCTTCAGTGTACCTAAAGCTCAAATACTCTGTATATGGGAGGCAAAATAGCAATATTGGAAATTGTCTATAATTCCATGGGACTTGAAACTCTTTCTGTCTGTGTGTCTTCCTTCCTTCCTTCCTTCCTTCCTTCCTTCCTTCCTTCCTTCCTTCCTTCCTTCTTTCCTTCCTTCCTAACTAACAAAAATTTATTTTATGTGTATGAGTGTTTTACCTGTCTCAATGTGAGTGTGCTACATGTGTGTAGTGCCTGAGGGGGAATCCTAGAATTGGAGTCAAAGACAGTTGTGAGCCTCCTATGAGTGGTAATTGAACCTAATCCTGTCTCTGGAAGAACAACCAACAGTGTTATCCTCAGCCACCTCTCTAGCTCCTCAACCTTCTCTTCTTGCTTTCTCTTCCCTCCCCCCGTTTTCCTCTTTCCCTCCTCCCCCTCCCTCTTTCTCTTCTCCATTCTTCCTCCTTCTCTTTTCCATCTTCCCTCCTTCCCTTCTCTTTCCTTCCCTCCTACACCCTCCCTCCTTCTCTTCTACCTGCTTCCTCCCTTTACTTGTTGGCTTTTCTACTAGCTACATTGCAGGGCACTGATTGGTAGGTGTGGCCATTCCAGTAGCAAGCTTAGCCCACTGGGCTGGCAGCTTTTGAAATTTCTGTCCATGTAAATACAGTATTTGTTCTAAGTACTGCCCTTAAGTACAGTAGTTAAGTTTAAGTGCCCACTGGTTGTTTGCCTTTGTACTGGAATCAACTACCATTTTCAGCTTTTAAAGAGACCACCCACAAAAGTGTTCCCTTTAACTATAGAAAATCTGATAGGAGGGCGGAGAAAGGAAGGGAAGAAAAATAAACTTGACAAAAATTCATTGACCCAGGGAGACATGTTTGCAGCTAAGGCTACAAAGGGATTAAAGTCCCAAATCTAAGCAGCTGTCACTTCACTCTTTGGTAGACATGAGTGACTTTATCCTCAGACATCTCAATTGGAGTTAATGTTAAATTAATTTAATGTCTAAAATGCAGATCTGTTGTCCCAAACTGAAATTCTCAGACAATGATCAACACTGATCTTTTAAATGTGGCCTTTAAAGAGATCATTGAACATAATAAGAATCTGCATATGAACATACTTACTGTGCTTCCAATTATGGTATAAATAGTGCATAAATCTTTAAATTTTCATCAAATTATTGTTTCATTGACATGCAAATTAACTGCTGACATCTAAGTTGTGTGCCATGTGATGAGTCCTAATTGGCAAGGAACCTGAGAGGATTATTTATAGACCACACTGCCACACAGTGCAGGCATAGACCCTCAGCATGCAGGTGTATTCAGCTGGGTCTTTAAACACTCATCCCATTTGGGTAAAGAGTTTTTCTTCAGATTATTCCCCAAAGGACTGGAAATTAGTTAAGAATCCCTCACCAGATTGTTCAGGCATGAATAATTTGTGGGGTAGTGGATTTGAACTCAAGAGTTTAGAAATATCATTTTTATCCTGAGCACGTAAAATAAAGTTTGAAAGAAAAAAGTAAGTGATGAAGTTGAACATTTATTAAGTGAATTAATTTTGAAGAGTAGCTACTTCTAAAGATGTAAGTGGAAATTCTATTCCATGTTCTTATGACACTTGAGGTCCCCTTATACACTGTGTCTGAGAATGCCATGAAATAATTATTGTGTGTACTACATTATTATTTCATGTATGTATCCACCAAAAGGTATCATGAACCCATGGAAAGGGGAAGATGTGTTTCATTTGTTCTGCATGTTCTTGTTCAGATGCTCAGCATCTTGGCCTGAGCTCATGAGATTGCACAGATGTCTGGTAATTTCTGCCTATAAAAATGCAACTTCCTAGAGACCTTCACCATGTACTAACTTTAACTTTTGTTATTATTATTATTATTATTATTATTATGATGATGATGATAACCCAACAAGAATGTCCAGCTTTGCCTGCCAGATTGGTCAAAAAACAATAAAAGATTTAAACATGGGGCAATAAAATAAATAAAATAAAATGATAACTTCTATTTGAAGGAATCTTGATAGATTGAACTTGGCATGAGGGTGTAAGTGTGTGTAAAAGAGGGAGGGTGAAGTGAGAATATTTTAGTCATAGTGGTATTAGAAATGCATAGACATTCTAAAATGTCCGCGGAAAGATGAAGTTTCTCTTGTGGCCATTTTAAAACTAAATATACAATCTAACTGCTGCAAACAAGCAACACTTGGAAGATGCTTCATTTCCAGACTTCTCACTAACATGAATTGTTCTGCACCTTCTTAGTGATCCCTCAAAAGTGGCTTTAGTAGTAATAAGACTGTCCTGTGAGTATGATCAAGGCAAATTTGATCTTTTTAATGATGAATGTTTAAAATGAAAGAGTATCTGGTAACTAGATACTCTTGAAGTTCTTGAAGTAGAACTTATTCTGTACAAGATATTGAAAAACAGAAATGAGTATTACGGAAAAGGGGGGTGGGAAAGAAGTCCACTGCCTTAAGCAATGTAGGGAGTAGGGACTGAACGTGGATGAGTGAATGAGCAAAAGAATGATGCAGACTAGCTCAGGCCTGTGGGCATGTCTGGAGGACATGCTTGTCAGTTTGGGTGCTTAGGAGGAGGAAAGGAAAGGGTAAATTTTAGAGGAGTAACAGTGGAAAGTAGTAGCTGGACTACAGATCGGAGCTGCTGAGATGACAGCAGAAATCCTAAGTAAGAGAGAAAAATGCCAGAACTCCGCCAGGAAGTACAGTGGCCATCATCATGGAGACAAAGATTTGGAAATTTGGTCCTAATAAAATTCTGACTTCTATTGCTAACACTTGTGCAACTGACCATGCCAGAGGAAAGGCTTAAATGGCCTTAAATGGTGACTGGTTTCAGGTAATCTGACTATATCCTTAGCTGTATTCATTATCCTAGAAAACAGCAGGACAATTTCACTTCTAGAACACTCCTCTGGTCATACCTCACTCTCAGATGAAGGTCTATCTTCTTTCCACTGTTAGTATGAAAACCATCAGAAAACTGCTCCATTGGCTGTCAGCTAATCTGCATTCTTGTAGGTTCTCTTGCAAAGCAGTGGCAAATGTTCCATGGTTATACTGAAATTCAATGCAAAAATAAGTAACTAATTTATTAATGAATGACTTTCAAATTTCATGTTTATTTGCTTAGCCTAAGGAAACAATCATGATTTCAATAAAAATATTTAAATGAACAAAATTAGTAAGATGAGTGCAAAATTAGAAACAGTGCCTACCCAAAGAGAGAGGGAAACATAAAAAGAATAACAACAAGAAGATGAAATTATAGCATGTTCTTATGACAGAACTTTTGTGGGGCTGGGCATTGGTCCCATTGCCTTGCCCATGCTAGGCAAGCAATAAAGTACTGAGCTCTAGCTGGCCAGACCCTAGTAGAATATTAAGCAGTGCTTATAACCATTTTATTAGATATTTTCTTAATTTACATTTCAAATGCTATCCTGAAAGTTCCCTCTACCCTCCTCCCACCCTGCTCCCCTACCCATCCACTCCCACTTCTTGGCCCTTTTGTTCCCCTGTATTGGGGCATATAAAGTTTGCAATACCAAGGGGCCTCTCTTCCCAATGATGGCCAACTAGGCCATGTTCGTCTACATATGCAGCTAGAGACACAAGCTCTGGGGGTTCTGGTTAGTTCCTATTGTTGTTCCTCTTATAGGGTTGCAGACCCCTTTCAGCTCCTGTGGTGCTTTCTCTAGCTTCTCCATTGGGAGCCCTGTGTTCCATCCTATAGATGACTGTGAGCATCCACTTCTGTATTTGCCAGTCACTGGCATAGCCTCATATGAGACAGCTATATCAGGGTCCCTTCAACAAACATTTGCTGGCATATGCAATAGTGTCTGAGTTTGGTGACTGATTTTGGGATGGATCCCCAGGTTGAGTAGTCTCTGGATAGTTCATCCTTTTGTCTTAGCTCCAAACTTTGTCTCTGTAACTCCTTTCATGGTATTTTAATGATGTGATATAAGATGCAAAATCACACTAATATATGATAAAGTGTTGCATGTGTACATATATAGGATCAGAAGAATGTATGATATTAGAAGAGTGTTCCATTGAGCACCAAAAGGATAATACTACATAAAGCAAACCCTTTAAAAATTATGCCTAGTTTAAAGAAAAAGTGGTGAGAGGTTCTGGTGGAAAGTCATCTCTGTAGTGTGATTAAACTATCTCCAAAAGCTCCATCCGACCAGGCATTCCTTGGCCCATGATATCCATTCTACCAACAGGTCCTTGTCAGATTTCAGTACAGACATATAATAAACCCACTTCATTCTCCATCTCTCCACTGTTCTTCTGGTCATCAGTTCTGGGATGAATGTTGTCCTACCTTCCTATAGGCTTTCTTCCCACTCTTGCTTTTGCACAATCATCTGAGATGTTGTAATTATGTAGTTTGATCCATGGGCCCAGCGATTGTGCTGAGTCCTGGCATTTCCATTTCCAAGTTATAAGACTGGGATGGGGCATCCATTGCTTCTCTTCTGTGTTTCCATCTGTAAAATTGAAGATGTCCATAGATATCTTCTGAAGTTGTCCAAAGAACCAAGTGATGATCTGAAATAATGCAAGGACTATTATGCCATAGCTATTGGTCAAGACCTGTCACTTCAAAACCATTTGGAAGTGTCTTCTTGCATTTTGAGGGCATCTGTATGACCATATTCATCAACTTTATCTTGCCACTCATGATTTCCTTGTGATTTCCACAAAAATTACATCTTGTGCTACCACAGACTCCTTGCTACTGCTTTTCTCTAAGTCCCTCCTTGACTTTGCTCTCCACAGACTCCTGCCATTCTTTGGTCATTCATTTCTTTGATAAACTCCATCACCACTCCATCCTTGTCTCTCAGTTGATGTTTCTCTTTATTGGATGACTAGAATTCAAATCCTGACATACAAGGTCAATGTCTACCATGTGGTATTTTGGTGGTGGTGGTGGTGGTGGTGGTAGTGGTGTCTGTATGTGTTCCTAATATCTAATATAGAGCCTATGTGTATGTTAATAACTAAGTATATATGGTTGGGTGGGTAAGTGAGACAGAAGGAGGAAGGATTCCTAGTATATTTCTAGAGCCCTATTAACATTTTCAAGTTCTGAGAAGAGAGAGAAATTTGATAATAATATTTATGTTTATTTTAGCTTTGGTATGTAGGTCATTAAAGTGCTTCTCAAAACAAAGGTGGTACATTTTGAAAGAGGTAGAGAATTTGGTGGAAGGTGTCCAGTGAATAAGAATATTCTAGATTGAAAAATGCTTCCAGCCAGGGCGATACAGAGGGAGCTGGGGGTGACTGTCCAGGCATTCAAGAGAAATCTCAGACCAACAAAGAGCCCAGGTATAAATACTACACAAAGATGATTTTAAAATAAGTTCTATAGAATGTTGCTGATTCCCATTAGACAGTGTTGCTTTGTGTACACAATACTCAGATGAGCAGATAAAACCAGCTTTAGTTATTGGGTATCCTAAAATAAAATCATAGCTATATTCTTGCTTGGACTCAACTGTTGTTTTTTGTTTGTTTGTTTGTAATGGAAGTCATTCAAACATGGATACAAGTATTGTAACTGTGTCTCTCTACAGATAGACTACCTTTCTATCAAAGGACAGTACATGTGGGAAAAATATATTTTCTTTATTGTTTCTGATCATAAAGTTGTGACATGCAGAGAGTTTTATGGAAGGCAGCACTCTTTTGGTCTTGCCAGGAGGTGTCACTACAACTCTCTCAGACTAACAGCACATCCAGTAGGGACCAATTGGTACTCACCTGCATCTTCTCAGAGGCCCAATGTTCTCTCTGCTGGGTTACCTGGAGGAAATGCAATAGGACAGTAGAATTATTTTCCAGAATCCTATTTCTTCAAACAATTATTTTAGGTTGTGAATTAGTTGAATCTAAAAACCAAAACCAAAACACACTTGTTTACTATTTTGGAAGTAAGTGCTATACTTTCTTTTGAGTAATGATCAAGGATTGTGAAAAGAAGAGCAAGGAGCAGAGGAAGGGAGGTAGGTGGGTGTAGACTTCTGAAAGATGTGAAGCCCACAGTGATAGCCCAGGGTGACAGGCCGGGGTAACAGCCCATGGTGACAGCTTGCCCTGGAGCGTCTCCTGACTCAGTGTTTTCTCTCCTGCCGGACTTGGCAGTTGGGCATTTGGTATTCTGTGTCCTGCCTCTTTTTTCCTATCTGGGTAAGTCTAATTTTCAAAATGCTTGTATTGAAAGTTATATACCATCTTTACTTGTTGATTAGTATAATTCAGTCTCCTCCACAATGTGATAAAATGGGGGTAATTACTGTATTTTCCTATGTAAGAAAAAATGGACATTGGAATAATATTGTACACAACACCCATATGTACATCATGCTTTTATGTGTACATCATGCTTTATGGGGATTGGGGATTTGACCCATCAGATTTCAACAGCCACTAAAGAATTCTCCTCCCTACTGGAGATGTTCTTTCTGTCTTTTTCTCTGTGTGTATCCTGACTGAATTGGAGCTCCACACAGTACCCAGTGCTCACTTTGTGTGAACAACACACCTTGAGGGTGTGGCTTTCTCTTTCCTTGTATGTAGTGCTTCGTGCAGAGTCTAGACATTTTGAAAAGTGACCTGATATTTTCGTTTCTAAAATGACACATAAGACCCACAAAGTGGGTGGACAAGAGAAAAGGTGTGCCTCCTCAGCCTTGAGTCTATATTGAGGGAAAGAGGGGAGGGAGCGACTATGGCACACTTGGCTTCACCTATCGTTGCTGCTTCCACGTGGTCCACTAATCAATGAGCCGTAGGACAGAAAGGGTCAGGGTTTTATTTGTTTGTTTGTTTGTTTGTTTTGTTTTGTTTTTTGTCAAGTAGTAGAACAGAATGGGAGGCTTAGCTCATCCTGAAGGGTCTCTTTGACTGTTGGGAACAGATTGGCTTTAGTGGAGCTGTGTTTCCTGCTGCCCTCCAGGTGGCAGCCTGGCCCCACTGTTCCACAGGCTCTGGTTTCAACCATTTCGAACATTGCCAGACTCAGGACTGTTTCTCAGCACATTTAATTCCCTGGGAATGATGAATTGAGCTTCAACTCACTGCACCCTAGGGTGATTGAGCCTGCAGTATTTTGGAATCTGCAGAGACTTTCTGGGCTGTCATTTGATAGAAAAAGGCTGCCATATTTTGGATATTTTGTCCCCTTTAGAGCTGTCCTGGCAGACTGTGTATGCCCAGAAGCAATCTATAGGAGAACACTTTAAAAGCACACACACACACACACACACACACACACACACACACACACACACATATATATATATATATATATATATATATATATATATACTTTCTCTTAAAATATGGGGAAATTAAACAAGCTTAATATTATTCCATTATTGGATCTTCTATCTATTTCATGGCTTTGTTCTTCTTTGGTTCTGAAATAATATTTCTTTCCACCTGACTTAAAGCAAATCCTCTCTAGAAGGTAGCTTATGTTAATTGACTGAGTATTTTGAAAGAATGCAGCCAGAGCCATGTGGAATGTCTTAATTTAAATGAAGCTGTAAGCCTTTTCATATTGTAAGCAGAGGTATTTAAAGGTAAGATGATTAGAAAGTGCTGAAGTTGCACACAATTCAAGAGAATGTGAAAGACTTTAGAATGAGCGGCTGGCACAGGGATGCTGTGTCCCTGTATTCTAAATATACATGTAATATCAATTATGGAAGAAAACCAACAAAGGATCTTAGGCTTGTCAGCTTGCATTTGTGTGGCTGCTTCTTTTCATGAGAATTTTTAGTAACTGGGAAAAGTGCCAGATACTAAATGCTGAAAAACGACACATGAATAGGATATAGTAGATCTTAGCACTGTTGAGGGGGAAAAAATGTCACTATGAGTTTAGAAAGCTTTTCTCTGTCAATGTGGCCAAATTTGTGCTTTGATTTGCAGTGGTTTAGACTTACAAGTCACCTGTGGTTGGCTTTGGGCCATGGTTAGTAGCATCTTCAATGAAATCTTCTAGGTAACTTCTGAGAACCATTGTTCTCTACCACTGTGAGATTCGATCCCCCATCATAAAACATTCTCTCAAGGCAGCCTGTGATGGTATAAGCTTCTGTTCTATAGAGAACATTAGATTCTAGATGTGGAAGTAACCGAGCTTTACTGACTCACCATTAGCCGACAGTGAATGTGGTCTCTGAAAGCTGATGGTGTAGTGAGCCATTAGGAGAATGGCAGGGATGGGCCTCTCCACATCTCTTTTCAGGTTAGGTTGTAACCTCTGAGTGGGCTGTCAATCAATCTTACTTTTTTTTAATTTTTAAGTATTATAATTTTGTCTTGTCATTTTGTGATGTCCTTGGGGCAGGATGTGATTAGTTGACTGAAATTAGTCCAAGACTGGTTGGCCATAGCCTCTGGTTTAATGACTCCAACAAATTCATCAAGGGAAGGCTATTTGGAAACACGCCCAAAGTCTCCTTTGATGGTGCATGTGTTCCTAGAAGGACTTCATCAGCCTACCAGTTTTTATTTACTTATGGCCGTAAATATCAATTTATCAGAAAATATTTGATCTCTTGATGGAAAGAAAAGAAATTTCTAAATCTATTTAACCTGAGAAGAAACAAGACTTGAGGATAGACGGGAAGGTGGCAATCCTTTTCAGTTGGTAGAGTGAACAAGATGAGACAGAGAACTGAAAAGCCATATTTTTTTTCCAGGAGCCATAAGTCATTGTGCCAGAAATAAAGCAAGCTTAGTGTCACAAAGACAGGAGGCCCCTATCCTTGAACTCAAGGTTAGAATCCTGAGTAGATAAAGGGTAGGGGTGAGTTCTAAGGACCATGCCTTCTGGATTATCTTCAGGGAAACTGAAGGGTTTTAGGAGAAGCTGCAGTGTGAACTAAATAAGAATAGAACTGTAGGAATAGCCTAGTATATTAATCAATAAATCCCCAAGAAGGATCCAGAAGTCATGTCCCAATGGAAACATGTAGTGATTTTGTAGTGACTAAGATCTGAATGAAAGAGCTATCTGCTCTAGGATGGAGTTTTGAAGATTTCTAATTGTAGTTTTGGCTATTGATTCCAGTGAAGGGCATCAGCAGGTCCTTTCATAACTCTTGATGAGACAGTCGCATGACAGTAGTTACAGTCATAATATCTAGTAGTCTCCCAATGGCTTACCTGCATCATTTTGTCTGTACCCATTTTGAATTGTATCTGATTGACATACATGCTTCTTGGTTCATGCTGTAACACACCCATTGCTAAATATTTTGAATTTTATTCCAAATTCATTGTCGGAACAAGTTTTTCCAATTCTTCTGTGAGGAAACTGGGAGCAGTCCAAGTTCAACACCATGCATTGGGCTGCCTGCCATCCACTGCCACTGCCATAAGTCAGAAATTAGCTTGGTGAAGAAAGGAAGACATATGAAGCTGTACATGTACCATGGAAAGACAATTTCCTCCAGGAAATGTCCTTATAAACAGTCTTGCTAAAAGCTTAGCTTTCAATGTGGACAACATTTAATTGAGAGAGACTCCTTAAACTAGCAAAAACAATAAGATACCATGTCTCAGGAAGGTGAGAGAAATAAACCATCAGAGTGTTGTATTGCCTGTGGTAAATATAAACATCTGTATCAAGCCATTTAAAATTAAATTAAAAGTAATAAAGTACAGATCTGGTCTTCTTCCTGATCGTGTTCTTCTCTAATGGCAGCCCAGTTGCAGGGGACAGTGGTTTCTTCTCTTTCTTCTTTGCCAACTCTTCGTTAAAGAGGCTTCTGTCAGAGGCAGAGTTCAAGCAGGCACCTGGATTCATTCCGACAATAGGGTGCAATGCTTTTGTTGGGTTTTGTTTCTATGGTTATGGGGAGGATGAAACATAATAATACATTTCTAAGCTAGGAATAACAATCCAGTTTTGTCTAAATCCAGGGTCCCACATTTTAATCCGAGTTCATTGCCATCGATATTTGGCAACCTGTTGGTAATAGAGATGATCTACAAACACATTTAGGGACAGCAGGAAGGACAGATGTATGGGTCTGCTTTTTCATTGCTCTCAGAGCCTACATGGAGATGTTTCAGTGAGTGGACTTGGAGGTCCTTCACTGCGAAGGGATTTGCTTTAAAATCATCACTGGTGTTTCCACCACTGCTTCTGTCCATGAGCAGACATTCCCACTAGAGGCCATTCTCTAAGAAGGACTTTGGTAGTGGCCATCTGGGAGTCCAATTGTTGGTTTGTGTTTAGTTTCTAGTCCCTTTATTGGAATCTTTCCACAGAATATTTGAGTGCAAAAAATATGATTGGATAGGTAAAAAGGACCTATTGGCTAATGGGGAGGATTGTATTAGGGTGGAGAAGAGAGTTATGAAAACAGGTGGTGTCAGGTGCTCTTATTTCAACCATGGACAGAACCACCTGGGCTGAACAGCAACTGGAACCAACTAAGCCTTTCCCTGCAAGTTGCTTGTTGACAATCTAAGGGAGAATGGATATGAGGAGATAAGAATAGTTAGCAACTCACACCTGTGCCTTGATGTGTGTGTGTGTGTGTGTTGTGTGTGTGTGTGTGTGTGTGAGAGAGAGAGAGAGAGAGAGAGAGAGAGAGAGAGAGAGAGAGAGAGAAATAGTCACTTAAAGTGAAACTTTTTTTCCTCTTTATTAGATATTTTCTTCATTTACATCTCAAATGTTATCCAGAAATTTCCCCTAACCCTCCCGCATCCCCGCCCTGCTCCCCTACCCACCCCCTCCCATGTAATGGCCCTGGCGTTCCCCTGTACTAGGGCATATAGAGTCTGTATGACCAAGGGGCCTCTCCTCCCAATGATGGCCAACTAGGCCATCTTCTTCCATATATGCAGCTAGAGACATAAGCGCAGGGGGAACTAGTTAGTTCATGTTATTCTTCCACCTATAGGGTTGAAGACCCCTTCAGCTCCTTGGGTACTTTCTCTAGTTCCTTCCTTGGGAGTCCTGTGTTCCAACTAGTAGCTGACTGTGAGCAACCACTTTTGTGTTTGCCAGGCACTGGTATAGCCTCCCATGAGACAGCTATATCAGGGCCCTTTCAGCATTATCTTGCTGGCATATGCTATAGTGTTTATTTTGGTGGCTGATTATGGGAAGGATCCCTGGCAGCCTCCATCACTGGTTGGTCCATCCTTTTGATTCAC
>LR750413.1:366937-407449 GCA_902729485.2 Mus minutoides | reverse complement strand
TGTGTGCTTTGTTCTTAATTCTAGGAAGGGGCAAAGAGACCACATTTTGAACTTCATTCTTCTTGAGATTCATGTGTTTAGTAAATTGTATCTTGGGTAGTCTAGGCTTCTGGGCTAGTATCCACATATCAGTGAGTACATGTTATGTGAGTTCTTTTGTGATTGGGTTACCTCACTCAGGATGATACCCTCCAGATCCGAAGTGAAACTTAATTACTACCTGAAAGAAGTACCTAAAAGGATATAAACGGGACAGACAGACAGACAGACAGACATGTACACATACAGAGGAAAGAACATGCCCAGTGACTCAGTGAGAACACAAGTATTGGGAAGTAAGAGGAGAGACCTCAGGACGAACCAAGCACTGGCACCTTGATCTTGGATGGCTGCTCCCCAGAACTTAGCCCTGTGTTACTTCAGCTGTCTCATGTCTTTATTGTGGCAGCCATGGCACAAAAGCACAGAACAGAGCAACTGTATTTCAAATTAGATAAGCATGCACGTAGGAGCATATGTTTAGCTGTAAGAAGTGAGCTTTGAAATTGTGAGACGACATTTTCAAAGCCACTGACGTTTTAGTTCCTGCAGAATTCCTCAGCACTGACTAACATACCTGAAATGAAACATGTCCTCCTTAATTATCAGTTAATTAAGTATCAATATTAACGTTAAAAAATAAAAATTAATATTAAAATACAGTCCCCATAAAAGAGTTAGAAATAAATTTTCTTCTTTGTTTTCACCCATATTCAACTCTGCCTGAGAAAACACTCCTCAAATGTGCCTCTTCAGTCAAAGTGCACTGAACTAAGATCTACCCTCTATTGTCTTTTTAGAAGCAGCATGTAAGGCTTGCTACAGGGCATTTTTTTATATGTATGCAGAGTTATCTAACCTGGGATATCTAATAATGAAAGTGGGTACCACACTGAATTCTTGCTGCATGTCCTATATGTGGCCAGCTAGTTTATGGTCTGGTTTATTTTTATGTTAAGTTACTATTATCAATAGCATTGGACAGGTGGAGGCACAGGCTTTGAGAGCTCAGTATTATGTTTAACTTTCAGTAGCTTAATGAGGAATTGTGCTTACCTTCAGGGTGCATGGTCTTCATTGCTTGGTTGTGCTACCCCTCTGAAAGGGAATAAAGCATTCTGGCACCCTGGAATCCAGATTTTTCAAGGAAGGGACATGAGAATGTTACATATGCCTGTACATTGGTGGGAGACATGGAAGAATGAGCCAGAGTGTGGTGTTCTGCTCTAGGTTCCCAACACTTTATATGAATATCTGCTAGATTGATTTTATTGCATCACTGGGAGGGTTGGTTACTTTTGCACAAAGTCTATTGAGAATATAAGGGCCAGGGGGGAAAATATCACTAGTCTGTTGAACAAATTTAAGTGGTTCTTAGGAAGGACTTATAAGCTTTTCTATGGCTGCAATCAATGCCTTTTATAAAACTGAGATACCTGTAGAAGTAATATGTTTACTAAAATCATAAAATAAAACAGAGTAATTCAAAGTGCTCTTCTCAATTCACATCTTCATGTCTCACCCAACACCCAGTACTGGCTTTTCTACTCTAATGACTAAAAACATTAATTTTTCCATATTCCATGGGGCTTCCAATTCTGGGGTAAAGTCACTAGAAATTTCAGCCTGGTACACACACTCTTTCTTATGCCATCCCACTCATGCTGATATATTGAGAGTGAGTATAAAATGTTGTGTGGGTTTTAATCACTGTGAGCATCATGGGATACATCGCATGCTACAGATATGCATAAGAAGAAAAGTATTTTCTCATATTAACTTGGGATTCTACATCAAATTTCATTACAAAGTATATATCATTTTGAAAAAGTTTCCTGCACAGTAAGATGATTTTCACAGTTGTTCCTACTCTGGCACTTTGTGGTTTTCTGAGAAGGCATGTGCAGAGGAGGAAGCTGTGGGAGACAGATGTGAAGGCATGTGCAGAAGGAGGAAGCTGTGGGAGACAGATGTGAGCAGTATGCAGGGTGTGCTGTGTCTTCGCAGGGCTGAGGGGAGCCATGCTTGCCCCATCTTGTTTGTCTACTTAGGAGAATACTTGAGTGGTTTGCCTTTTGAAATATTCGGTCTTTTTAATTTACTTCCAAATAATTTGTCTCGACATTGTGCTGCTTTGTCTGTGGAGAACAATACGTACACAAGTGTTTCCTAAAGGACAGTGAATGAGCATTGCATTCTACAAAGAGACATTTCAAATAAAAACCATTAAGGATGAATGGCATGAATTACTGAACTCTCTACCATATGTCAGAGTAGGACTGTTAGACCAAGCTCATTTACACAATTCATAGACTTCAATTTATCTAAGAAATAGAGAGGTAATGCTTTTAAAACAATAAAAATAGGACCATAGTAAATATAAAAGACATTAATGATCTGTCGACCCTGGCTTTTCTGTTTTCTATTGAATTGTCTACTAAGAGTCATTACAGAAGGATTGTGTTAATAATGCAAACATTATTTAAAATTAACAGAGGTTGGTGCTATAAATTACTGAAGTAATAGGTATAGAGAATGGGAAAACTTGTACCATCATTTTACCTCTACTGGAAAAGAAGGGAACCAAAGAATTTATGAAATCAAACTGTATAAGTTCCAGTCTGTATCCACCGTGGTACAAAATATGTTTCAGTGATATTTTCCCCAGACAAGATTCTTCATCTCATTTGCTAATGAGAGCAAAGAGTGATCAATATTTATGTGATTAAGTCCCTAAGTGATTTTTAAAGTGCTTTTCCAAAAAAAATAATCTAAACCGCATTTCTTTGTTGCCATATTCTTTATCTACCTATTTGACCTTCCATGTGCTGTTCCAAGTAAAATACTTAGTGCGTTTTAAAAGTTCTTGGGTAGGTTCAATTGTTTATGGACACTGGGAATCCACAGATTTCTACCCTATTAATTTAAAGGACTGAAGTTGATGCAAACTAGTGCTGTATGTCAGCAATTTTGGTGAAAGTTAATGTTAAAAAGGAAGCATTCACTGAGTAGATGAGACATAGAATATCTAGAGCTAGAGACTCCAGCAGGAGATGTGAGCTGTTCACAGCAAACATGCCCTCAGGGAGATGGCATTTGAGAAGACCTCAGGAAGCAAGAGTGACACATCACAAAAGGTCACTTTCCATGTTTGTATCTTTTGAGGTCATTTATGAGGAACCTTTGCTTTAGATCTCAGTAATGCTCAACTCTCATTAATCTACAATTGATGGGCTTGAGATACTCATGAGCAGTTAAGGCAACAACAGTGAAAACTGACATAACTCTCTGGGCACTCATGCTTTCTCTCACTAGAGGCCGTTTTGCCTTATGTGAAGGACCACTGACTAGTCACAGTAAAAATGTATGGCTAAAGGTTATTGTTCACAACAAAATTGAATGTGTATCATTTTAACAACACTCCACTGTCAACCACTGTAGAAATGGTGACTGTTTCATAGTGACAATTCTTATGACCTGGTCAGTTTTGATTTGGGTTGAGACAACACATTTGATAAATATTTGACTGTGCATAGATATTTTTCTAGAGTGCCTGATACACCTGCCTGGATGTTTTCCTTGAATGGCATCTAATAAACTGCATAGACAGTACAACAGGACACATTGTAGACAGGGTTGTCTCAATCTCCAGAGTTGGAGAGTATAATATAATACAGAATCAAAGGGCATTTAAAGGACACGCAGATGTAATTCCCAATTGTAATATACCAGCTTAGGGACCTTGATCACATTATTTAAATTCTCTAATAAAGAGATTAAAAGGAAATTGTGAAATAGTGAAATTGAACGATGCACAAACCATCTACTACTACCGCGTCAGCTGTGTCTGAAATCCTCCAGTGAATGCTTGCTATTGCTTTGAGGCAGAGACCTTGGAAACATTGCTATGTGTTTGGAGAATGGGTTTGTGTGATTCAGTTGAAAGCATTTAAAAGCAAGGGATGCTATGTACAGGGTCAGGTGTGAAGGTGAACATAGCTCAGGACATCACCAGTTGATTGGGCATTCTCTATGAATGCCAATGGAGGTCCAATGACAAAGAATGCCCACAGGAGAAGGGAAAGACACAGATTAGGAAGATAGAAGTAAAAAAACAAAACAAAAACAACAATACAAATGAAAAGTAACTTCTACCTGACCACAGTTTCCCTCTCCTCAATTTTTCAAAACTTTTAATTCTGAAATAATCTAAGTTGGAACCTTATACTTATGGTGATTTGGATGGTCATGTGCCCTCTAAGCTATGGTAGTTTGAATGGTCATGTCCCTATAGGGTATGATGGTTTGAATAGTCTCCCATAGGCTATGATGTTTGAATAGACATGTCCCCCATAGGCTATGGTGTTTGAATGTGCATGTCCCCCATGGGCTGTGGTTCTTTGAATGGCCATGTCCCTATAGGTTATGGTGGTTTGGCTCCTGTAGACTATAGTGGTTTCAATGACTATGCCCTCTATAGTCCCAGATCTTTGAATGCTTGGTCCCCAGTTTGTGGCACTATTTGTATGGGTTTAAGAGATGTGACCTTGCTGGGGAAAAATATGTCACTGGGAACAGGTTTGGGGAATTTCTCAGTGTTCTCTCTGCTTCTTGCTTATGGATCAAGAGTTGAGCTTTCTGCTGCTATTCCAGCCACAGAGCCTGCTTCTTCTTCTCCACAACAGACTTTGCTCTTGAAACTACAAGCTTAAATAAGCTCCCTTTTCTATAAATTTAATTGGTCTTGAGGTTTTATTACACAATAGGAAATTAACTAATGCAGAAATTGCTTGCTCATTCGTAGTTCGTATTATATACCAGTTTTGCTGCATGGTCATCAGTTCAAGGCTGGCCTGGCCACGCTCTCCAAAACCAAGCCAGACAAAATAAGTGAATACCAATAATCAGGAGTGGTTTTCATAAAAACAAAAAACAAAAAACAAAAAAACCAGTTCTGATAATCATAGATACCCACTATATTTTGTTGAAAGTATGCTATTAAAGAAAAATAGTGCATGACCTAATATTTCCCCTCTGTCTATAGGCTTCTTGGGCCATGCTGTGACCATATGTATGCTTCTGTGATTTTTCCTCCCAAAACAAAATAACCCATTTACAGATGGAGCCTAACTATTCGGAGTTATACTTGATGAAGTATTCACAATGAATAAGCAAGGGTAAAATAATGTATGAGTGAATCCTTAGAGCAAACCCCAGAAATGTTCTCAGTAGGGTCAAAAGAAAAATTGTTGAGAGTCATTTGTTAAACATATCTGTGCCACCACACCAAGTTCTTTAAGTGCATAAAAATAAATACCACATAACAAAATAATGAGTTTTATAATGGTGATTGTGTGTATTTTGGTGGGCCCATTGTCAGTACAAGTCCATTCAGAAGCAAGACAGCCATCCTTAGCAAACCTCAGAATCTTTTCACATATATTGCCTTCCAGTTCTTTGTTCACGGGAATGTTTCAGTAAACTAAAACAAGATAAAGACATTTTATCACAATGAATATTAATAGAAGGTAGAGACAAATTAAAAATCTAACAAGATAGTGATTTTATAGATTATGGCATGTCAATATATCTTAATATAGTGAGCCATTCAAATAATTACATAGAGAAAATAAGTTGTGTTTATATTTATGAGACAATGTAATTGGAAATAGTGAAATATGAAATCTAATACATGAATTGGGGAGACAGTTCAGTCAGTAAAATGCTTACTTCATGAGCAGAAGGATTTTAATTCAATGGCTAGAACCCACATAAAAGTGCTGGGTATGGTGATGCATGACTGTGCCCTTAGCAGAGTCTGGGGGATCTCTGGGACTGGAGGACAGCTATACTAGTCTGTTTGGTGAGCTTGAGGGCAATGAGAGGTCCTGTCTCAAAGGAGTCGGATTCTGTTCCTAAAGGTGACACTTGAGAGTGACCTCTGGTTTCCACATGGATGGTCATCCATGGGTAAAATCCTGTACACACATGCTCCTACACATGTTCAACATGTATATGCACAAATATATATAAAATTGTACATTGGTATAAATAAATGTGTTATGTATTTATTATGTAAAACTATTATGATGAATTTAAAAGTCACATCAGGATAATTGATTTTTATATTTTAACATCTATTCATTTTATATTATATTTCACTTCTAAAGTTATATCAGTTTAATATCATAAAAGGATAACCTAAACATGATTGTGTCATTTTTTGGTAGTCTAGTATTTTATAGGCCTTGGGAATAACAGTTTCTTTTAACATCCCTAGAATATATGGATTACAAGCATAAATATGCATGATAATGTCCTCAAGTCATATACTGTGAACAATATTAAAAACTCAATTTATAAAACTTTTAGCATATAATAATACAACTTTTCTGGAAATAAAGGCAAACAGAATTATTTTGGGTCTGATCATTCTGTAGATTGATCTAGGAGGTAACTCTTGCTCATAGTCACTAAACTGGTGTTAGTAAAAAGCTCTCTAGTCTTGTGGGGAGCTTCAGGGCATGGATCCCCTTTAGGTGCTGGGTCTCATAGTCTAAGAATTGAGCTGAGCCTGTCTTTCACGCCTCACTTCCAAGCAAACCATTTTTCCAGAACTAAAATTTAGTGCAGTGGTTCATGGCTATCTTACCATTGTGGTCATAACAGTAAACTGATACACATTTACTTCCTTGAATACTTTGATATCTATGTCTGTACAATATAATGGCCAGAGAATCTAGGCCAGGGGTTAGGCATGGTCTGGAGGAGTGGTAAGGGATCTAATTTGAAAGGACCACATTATCAGTTAATGGCAATATCCCAGCAATTCTTTAAAAGGATAAAATTTACATGTTCTATGTTCAGAAATCTTCCCCACACCCATCATTCCAAATGCTTTCCTCAAATTGTCTGCTTTCTTCAGCTTTAGGTTTGGTGTCATGTTTGTAAAATTCTCATGTCTAAAAAGTACAAAGAAAGCAGTTGCTGGCTTGTGTTTATTACATACAGACTTCTGGGTAGTCTTTTCTCAATATTCTCCTTGGTTCATTTCTTAAAATGGTGAGTTCTATTTCATCAGCTTTAGAACACAGTCATTCCATCCATCATCTTAAGACAATTTCTTGTAGCTGCCTCTACTCCCACACCCCAAATATGTGGACAATCCCTTGGAGAACACAGTGGAGCATTTGCAATAACCTACACATGTCCTCCCATGCAGCATAAATCCTCTTTCTATTGTGTATTGTACTTAACCCAGCACAAATTCTATGCAAATAATTGCTGTAGGACTGTTTATAGGATGGTGACAAAGTCTGAGAATGTCTGTACAATTTTTATGCAGAAACAGCTAAAACATGTCTTCTCGTGTAATTGAATCCACCAATACAGAAGGCCTCCTATATTAACATATCTGCCTAAGTATTAACATCCCTGTCTGTTCAACAGCTTTTCTACAGCTCTCTTACCCTCCCCAACCAGCAGAAACCTTGTCACAGAGAACAGTTCCCACCGGGGAGATTCCTAACACCAACAATAGCAAAATGGTTTTTCTGATTTTTTTTTCCAGCAACAAAACAGCAAAAAATGCCTCTCCAGAAATGCTTTAAAAAAGCAAATAAATAAGAGCTTAAAAAAAAAGTTTCAAGTGGAAAATCTACCACCCCTTTTAAATAGCATGCTAAGAGAAGGTTTTCAAACAAGGATGGTAAACAGTTTGCCCAGTAGTCTGGTGTGGACTAATTAGGCTGAGGAAAGTGGTAGATACAATTGATGGGCCTTTGGAGCCAGCCTAAAAGAAAATTTTAAAAACACACTCATGGTGTAATGAATGTGTAGAAATGAGCATATCGAATCATACTTGACCTCTTCCTTGATACGTAGGTTTTTACAGCGGGACATCAATCTTTGCTTGGCTGTTTTGCTTTGCTTTGCTCCTTCTTTCTGCATGTGAGTATAGTGAATGGGGTGTCTCCAGATCTTCCAATTACCACGGTGTGGTAATATCGTGACCCTTTCATCACCAGGGCTGTAGACAATAGTCCGAACATTTCTTGCCTTTAAAAAATACTAATTTGCCAAAAAGCTTAAATATTAGTTGAGCACCTAGTGTGCTTTAGAAGCACACTACTTGTCACGGAAGAGTCCACATTGGCGTGGTAGTACCTGGTATTTGCCCTGAGGGACTTTACTGTGTCAAAGTTGGGACAAGGTATTGAGTGACCCATTTGTCTGTCTCCCATATGCAACCTTTTATGAACCCTATGCTCCCAGGTAAATTCTCTAATAAATTAAGCAACCCTCTAATACTCAGGAGCCCTAACCAATGACTCCCAAACCTGGATCCTTAAATCATAAACCCATAAGAATCTCTGTGGAAGTTTACTTTGCTTGCCTTTTTGATACAGGGTCTCATATAGCACAGGCGGATCTCCTAAGTGCTGGGATTAAAGGTGTAACATCATATTGGGCTTATGAAATGCTAGGAATTGAACCCAGGGCCTTGGTATGTTGGGCTACATGCTATTGACTAAGCTATGTGTCCAGTTGCCCATTGTGCCACACTTTTAAAATCTAAACATAGTATTAAATCAGGGTATCTTGTGGACAGGATTAGGTCATCTACTTTAGGTATATGCTTTAGGAAACTCTGATTCTTCTTCACTAGTGCTGGAACGTAACAATGAAAGACCAGTAATGGTCAAGAGAGTGTGATTTTGGAAATGGATATCGTGAAGAGCCACCATTGACATCCATCCATGCAGGCACTGCACAATTATAGCTAAGGCATTCCCCCTGTGGACTCAGAATACTTGAGTTTAAATCCTGTCTATATCACTCAAAGTTATGAGATCTGGGGCAAAACATATAATTACCTGATCTCTAGTTTCCATGTTTTTTAAAAAAAAATAATAAAGTCAGCTTGAGTGGTGGCTCAGTAGTCATTAAAGGTAGTGATCTTGCTGGGGACCTGAGTTCAGTCCCTGATATCAATATCAAGCAACCCACAACACGATGCAACTCCAGCTCCATGGGCATCTTTGGACATATATAGTCTTGACTTTAATTCCTTACAGTAAATAGGGCTAGCATTCTGTTGAGGCATGAGATCCAGTATATATGAGGGGACTTCGGTTTCCCCAAATGATGACTTTTGGCTGTGTTGTGATTTCTGTGATCAATAGACTGGTGTCCTAGTTAAGAGTTTGTAAACTTGAAACAAAGTCCAGTCACTTGGGAAGAAGCCCAAATGAGAAAATGCCCTCAACCGGTTGCCAGTATAAAAGTCTGTGGGACAATTTCTTTATTAGTGATTGATGAAGGAAAGAGTAAACACCTAAAAGCCAGTGCCACCCTGGGGCCAGTAGTCCTGGGTTGCATTAGAAAGCAGGTTAAGTAAGCCATGGAGAACAAGCCAGCAACCAGCACACCTCCATGACTTTTGCTTCACATCCTGCCTTCAGCCTCCTGACCTGCTTGAGTTCTTGCCCTAGGGATTGTGATTGGGAGATGCAAGCCAAGTATTCCCAAAGTTACTTTTGGTCATGGTGTGTTTAATCACAGTAATAGAAATACTACTAGGACAAGGGGCTATAGTCAACAAACATGCTCATCAATATACAGAACGCAGTGCATTCCATGATTTGTGGCTGTCTCCTTGGTAATCTTGGAGTAGACAGTCTTCTGTGGCCCAAGGCTATTGTTATTTCTAACAGTCACTGTTACCTATTGTTTGCCAACAGAGTACCCATGTAGAATATCAGAATGATTTTCCATGATAAAATAATGTACAAACTATATGACACTTAATATGCTTAGTTTTCTATTGAAACTCTCTTCTTTTCAGTAAACGGACACCGAGTTACTATTGAGAGCCAAGAATATAAAATGCTAGAAAATACTTTGGTCATCGGCACCTGAGTTTCAGGAAAGACTCTGTGGGATCAGTAATCCATAGAATCAGGTTTTCAAGTACAGTAGGTTTCCCAGTTATGAGGTTTGGTTTCGCGTAACAGGTATCAGCCACACAATAGACATATTTCTTTTTGCTATTCAATGAGGAAAGTAATTTGTCTTAAGATATATTCATTGAAAATAATGTTTAAAACATGTGTTTGTGTGTGTTATACACATACTACACATAAAAATATGGTGTGTACTGCACCACAAAAGTTTATTTCAACATCCTCAGAACCAATCCAACTTTCCTGAGCTTTGTATTTAAGAATGTGAGGAAACCTCTCAAACTCAGAATCTCTCCTGGTCCCTGTGGACTGGCCAGGTCTTCTGTACTAAACTCATGGATTTTTACATGCTAGACAAGTCTTAACTGTCTGACACCCAGTTTATCAAAGCTTGTCAATCCTGACTTGGACTTTATGTATGAAGAGGACACAATTGAAATTCATTCTCATGCCTGTTTCATTGGGCCAAAGGAGCAATTGCCAAGGGCCTATCAAGCCATTAAAGTTGAATGACTGGCAGTTCATATGCCAGTGTGGCTGTCATCCCTCTACCCCAAGGGAAAGTACAGCACTACACACTGTCTCATTTTAGGGAAGAGGGCGCAGAGAGGATGTGAGTGGGTAAGGAGCATAGGATCTCTTATTATAGATGTCCTATGTCTGGAAAGATGCTAGGCTTCTACCCCATTATACCCTCAGACTTAAACTTCAGTTTTTAAAACCTATTTAACCTATTATACTCTATGTTATGTTGTTTGAAGTGAGAGGGGTTTTCGGTGGTTGTTATAATATGCAGACTTCAGAACTCATTCAAGCCAGGGTTTCATGGGTTCTGTACCTTTCTGCTTTGAGTTTGAATCCAGGGGGACATAGAAGCTAGAGATTCTTCGAGTCATAATAAGTAAATGGATGTTATTATGGGCTCTGTTCCTCTGAAGAAAAGCTGTGATGTTTTGGGGGACAGGGAGGCATGCAACCATGCCTAGTTGGTATTTATCTGACCATGTTGTTAAGTTCCCAAGCCAAGGTTGACCTATTTTTTTCCTCAAAGGCATCTATTTAGAATTCCAGCATTTGATGCTGAGAATTTGGCAAAGAAAGTAGCAGCCTAGTTTAAGCTTTTCATCAATAAAGTAAAAATATCTATAAAATAACCTATTTTGGTTTCTTAGCATAGGAAATTCTTTACAGAAATGCTTACAATGTCAATGATAACATGATGGATAATATTTTTAGAAAATAATGTATATATACAATTAGAAATTTTAAATTATATGAGAAACACAAAATACATGATTAATTTCTTGTCTCCACCCTCCTAAGAGGTAACAGATATTAATTGCTTTTTGTGCATGTGTGAAATACCAGATTATAGAGATATTAATTGATTTAAGCTTAATTCATAGCATCTATAATTTTATATTTCCTCTGAATATATTTGAAAATTATTTTAATTATAATTTGCTTAATGTACCTGGTCATTTTCAGGTAACTATATTTTTTATCTGTGTCCTTGTACATACTTATAGACTTTCCTATTTTCATTAATGGCTACATAGTATCTGCTACAAAAGTCTAACATGCTAATTATTAAGTCAGTGAGAGCAATTTCTTAAGCACCCACAAAATTAAAATATATTTTCCCAACCTTGCTTTAATCTATTGATAAGACAAAGCATAATTTTCTAAGAATATATTTGTTTTTATTAAAATAAACACATGTACATACACGCTTGTGCGCGTGTGTTTGTGTGTGTGTGTGTGTGTGTGTGTGTGCGTGCGTGCGTGCGTGTGTGTGTGTGTGTGTGTGTGTGTGTGTGTGTGTGTGTGTGGTGTATTTTCTTTAGATACCTGACTCCAATCTGAAAGACTTATAGCTTGGATCTTTTATTGTAAAACACAGCAAACAGTCCGAAGGCCAGAATTGACAATCATTGAAAAGACACAACCATGCAAGGTTTGGAATCAAGTTTTTGCTTTCTATTGTGACTTGGAATTAGAATGGAAAGCATTTGGCTAAATTTATGTATAACTGGGGTTTTGTATTATAATCTCATTCTCAAGGAGTGAACACTAGGAAGGAGAAGAAAGAACCAATTACCGAGTAGATTTTCTGTGCCAAGGTCTGAGTTAGATGTTGGCACATAAAGTATTGCTAAAGGGTTATTGTTATTGATTATTTAATAATTAACTCCCCGAAGTTATTTCCAGGCACCATGAGATAGATATTGCAGACAGCCAAGGCTTTCATTGTGTCCTTAAAGGTACATGAATCTGTAGCAATTCTATTCCTACATTACAGACTGAATTGAAGAGAAAGGTGATAATGTTAGGGAGAAAAAAAAAATGGGTGAGGTCTTTTAAACATTATAGGTCCTTACAAAAAATAAATGTTTTAAATGTATCTGAAAATCGAGTTATTCATGCAAACTAAAAAGGCCTAGCAAATTTTAATATCAGCCTTGCTAACAATTGTGAACACCATACACAAAGCAGAGAAAAGTTTCTTCAGTGTCATTAGGAACTAGGCACCCCCTGCTTCAGATGTGGCCCCACAACAATGGCATGTGTTTCTCTACTGATACTGGGTGCTATCTTCTGGGCATCATTCCACTCTCTGCTCCTGTGAGAGCCTTTGGGAAATTTCACTTAAAAAGATAAGAAAGAGTTTACCCAGTGAGACCTCTCTACTTTCCAGTCTACTAGTTTATCTCTGATAGTGACATTCTCACCTGAAATTCAAAGGATGGATGATTCAAAGCACGGGGCTTTAAGGACAGGAAGGAATTCAATAAATGATATTGACTGCTATGATGATCGGTATTACTGAAATTTTAGTGTTGAGCATTCAAGCATTCCTAGTTTTTCTTAATAAGAAAACAACCAATCTTTAGCGCTGTCTCCCTATAAGCCCATGACATCTGGAAAAGCAACACACTTCACGTGTCTGCTGCCAAATACACAAAATCACATTTCTTTTATACATGCCTTCCAGCACTACTTTCTACATCCTTGATGATGTGACATGACATTTTTAATCTCTACATGTTTCCAAATGAGTCCATAATCACCCTACAAATCCCATTCCAAAGGGTGCAGGTGCTGAAGGATGATGGAGAGTGGCAAGAGATTCTATGAAGACGCAGAGTCAGACCTTTCCTGAGCCCCTGCTGTTGGGGTTCAGCCACTCCTGTCACTGTGCACATATCTGGAAGGCATGTTACAAGCTGCCTGGAGGATGCCATGTATTCAGAAGGTATCTCTTCTCTCTGACATTAGCCCCCCTTCATTCTTCCCTTTCTCCTTTTCACTCCTCAGGTTAAAGGGCTCTAGAGTTTTAGAACTACAGCATCCAGCGGAACCTGCTGGGGAAAGGGGTGGGGGAAGTTCTTCATTTAAGGTATGGAAACTTAAATAATTAAACTTTCAGTTGCTCAATTGCAACAGTCATATTTCAAGTGCAGGAGAGACCTTGCCATGTGACACACACACAGAGAATAGTACAGAGGCATGGCAGGATACTTCCTTCATGACATGAAAGTCTATTGGGCATTAACTTAAATGTGGATGTCAAAATGGTGGGAAGCTCGCACAGAACAGAACACTGCTAGTTTTACTTATTCTTAGACACTCTAAAAGCTGCTATCTAGCATTCTTTGATTCCATGTGGTGCCAGGGATCCTCAGGAGAAAAGGCAGAGGGTTCTGGGAACTCCAGCGTTGGTAGTGTGGTTTGGGTCCTTTCATCCAATACATCTAGGTTTCAGTGAGCCCACCTCTGACATTCTTGCACCATTTGTTGTCGCCACAGTTTTTTTCTTAATTTCAAAATTCATATATCCCATTAGACTTCATTTATTTTTAAGCCTAGCTGCAAAAATCAATAAAGGACTTTGTGGCATGCCTAGCATTGTTCAGCGAGTGACATGGTTTGGGGATGGTTTATAGGAAAATGACAGGCTGTGGCAGAAGGTCTTTGCCACTGAGACACGCACACTGTGGTGCTGTGATCATCCTCGAGATGCTCGGCAGGTAATTTGTTGATATTGATGAACTGTCAGCAATCGCAAGTGGTCCTTTTATTTTAAGATCCTAAAACAGTGTCTGTTCCTGGGATTGTCGTGTGTCTCTCGTTTGTATTCTGCCTTGCTCCCTACTCCCCTGAGTAGGGAGCAGGTCCTAAGGACTTGGTGCCTGTCACACTGGTGGCCACTACTACACACCTTGGCATGTTTCTGAGATTGAACTATTGATCGAACGTCACCCATGTGTGTCACCAAGGAGAAAATTGTGAAAAGCATCATGAGCGATGTGATGTCAGGCTACTTTGAAGACAGCTATTCCTGGAGCCTGGTCAATGCTCCTTTCATTGTCTGAATCTTGTTGGGGCGTGGAGAAGTGGCAGACATTTAATTGACTCTATAGTGTAAAAAGTTGGCCAAAATGAACGTGTTTTCCTGGTGTACAAGATCAAGGACCATCTTAGCTAGGATTTGGTTATGGCTCAACGGGGAAGGTGAGAGAGTGGGTGGGTGTTAGTGGGTTTGGATAACGTTGAAAGCAGTCTGTGAAGGTCCAGAACGGAACCTTTAATGGAAAAGAAGTAAAGGTCGCTGAGCCACATCTGAAGGCTGGGACACCATGCAGTATTGCCAGCAGCAGGCAGAATGATTGTTTAACTGAGGGCCCCAAATGTAAGCAGGCTGTTTTGAAAGGCATTGTGTTTGAAATACACATAACGAGGGAATTTGGCATCTGTTCTTGTCTGGCTTCTTTACTTACGAGGAGGAGAATGGAATTGTTAAAGGAAGATGACGTGCCTGCACCTCTCACCGGACTCTGTGGTCTGTCAGCTCTGATGCACATGGCCACTATTTACATGAAGGTTCATCCTGAGGAAAGCTGCAGCCTCTGATGGCCCAGTTTGCATAAGTAAACTGCACTAGAAGATATACACTTCTTAGTCCTCTCAGGACAGTCGGAATAAGTTTTCAAAAATAGCTCACAAGCACAGAGACCCTATCATACCTGACTGCTGGAGGAAAGCAAGGTTTGGCTAATGTGGTGTCATCTTCCCGTTTAGTTTGTTCTACCTTTGCTGACAGTTACATGGATTTAAAAGCCCATTAGAGACGCTCATGCTCTGTCTGTGAGCAGTGAAAACACGCCAGCTGATGACTGCTCAATAAACAGATTAAGTTTCATTTTAGACAGGAATAGGGTTTCACTTATTTAGAAGCTAATTATAAATTGGAACCATATTCCTTTTGATGGACAATTCAATTGCATTTAAATTCAAATTAACATCTGCTGTTTATATTTTATATTGTGCAATCTACCTGGATTTAGACAGAGCTATTCAAGAGCCGTGGCTATAGCATCTTTGTTCTCTGAAGTGTTTTAAAGGAAAAAAAGAACATTCTCTGAACCCTTGTTATTGCAACCAGCATGTAGCTGTCCTTGAACATTAAAGGATGCTCTTTCTGCTTGAGACCCATGTGAAAGGGGGTTGTGCAAACTAACACAAACACAGTTTACTACAAAGGTGGCTGTTTGAAGAGTTGGGAATTTTTCAAATAATAAATATATTTTCAATGACAAACACACAGACACTGTCCTTATATCTTTATCAGATATTTTCTTATTTAGAATTTAGTAGACATAGATATATATGTATACATATGCATAAACACATTTAAATTATCTGTATGTATGAAATTTACCCATACTTAATATAAATAAATAATGTTCAAGACAGTCATTTAGCTATGAGAACATGGATGTATTTATCTGTAATTAGTTGCAGAAGATTTTATGACTGATCGAAAATAATTAATTGTAGCTTGGCTTTTGTATATTCTGCTTTTTCCTAAACAAATCTTATTTACCTACAGAAAACCATGATCTTGTTGATTATGAGGAGTTGCTTAAGCATGTCATCAAAAGCTTGAAGAGCTTGTAAGGAACAATGACTGACAGAAAAGTTAATGCCCAAGGACCACTACAAAGTCTTTTGTCAACTTAGACATGTTATATATATTTTTTAAATTAGTGAATCATAGACCTGTCATCCTCCCCACAGTATTCAGGCTAACTTTATAAAAAGACAGGAATTCTTATGTCATGATATACTGTCAGAAATTAGTTCTGATGTTTAATTTATAGCTGTTACTATTAGTCATTCCATTTCTTCATTGGTTATTTTATTTGTTTACATTTCAAATGTTATCCCACTTCCCAGTTTTCCCTCCACAAACGCCTTATCCCATGCCCCCTTCTCCTGCTTCTGTGAGGTTGCTCCCTGACCCACCCACTCATCTCCCCATACCACCCTAGCATTTCCCTGGGCTGGGGCATCAAGCTTTCACAAGACCAAGGGCCTCCCCTCCCACAGATGTCAGATAAGGCCAACCTCTGCTACATATGCAGGTAGAGCCATTGGTCCCTCCATGTATATTCTTTGGTTAGTAGTTTATTCCTTGGGAGCTCTGAGGGGTCTGGTTGATTGTTATTCTTGTTCTTCCTATGAGGTTTCAAACCCCTTCAGCTCCTTCAGTCCTTGCCCTAACTCCTCCATTTGGCTTCCCATGTTCAGGCTGATTGTTGGCTGCAAGCATCCACATCTCTGCTGGTCAGGCACTAGCAGAGCCTCTCAGGAGGGCAGCTATATCAGGCTCCTGTCAGTAAGCACTTCTTGCCATCAACAATAGTGTCTGTGTTTGGTGGCTGCATATGGGATGGATCCCCAACTGAGCCTAGTAAATGTGAGCTATTAGAAAGGAACTCAGACAAGGTACATTGTTCCAAATCCCTCCAAACCTTCCTATCCAGCATCTAAATTTCCCAGTAAGTAAGTATCACACATTCGCTAACAGACCATCTTCTCAATAGAGTCAATAAAGAAACTTTAGTTTTTTTTCTATTGATACTCAATAGGTTCCATGAGAGTTCTAATGAAAGATGAAGGGAGACTGAAGACACTCTTGAAGCTAACTGAGCCAACGACTCACAATGGGGCATCTGTTTAATTAATGGAACCTAGAGCACTGTCCTCAGTCTTGTGGTATTGAGAATAGGACATCTCAGATCCCTAAAACTGTCTCTGGAGAATAATTCACATTGGCAAAGACCCCAAAGCAAACACACACACAAGCACACAATTCTGAGTGGTTAAAGTCAGTCTTCTGCCTTGTTCATGGTGGCAGTAATGATACTTTGTAAGAGGAAATTTACTGGTTCCTATGGCAGGATATCCCAATAGCACAGTCTGGATGTAAGACAACTTAAGAGAAAGACTATGACATTGAAAACAAAGAAGCAGTAACTTGGTTAAAAAATTATGTCCTAACAGTAGGGAGAGATTTAATGTCCATGCAAAGTGAGATCTAATTCTTTGATGTTCAAAGGGCTTGTGCAAAGTAGTAAGAAAAACAAACCAAAAGACAAAAAGGACAAAAGATAAATATCTGAAAAATAAAAATAATTCTTAGGTAAATGAGATCAAATAAAAATAACAAATATTACCTGCAATTTACTTTTGTTCCAGTGGTTGGGAAGCTTTAAAAATATGATACCATTTAGCACTGGCAAGGATATGAAGAAAGAGTTGCACAGGTCTGGAAATACATACCTCACTCCAAACTCCTATGTTGGAACCCTGATTCTAAGATTGTAATGGTGTCAGAAAGTGAAGACTTGGAGTGTGATGTTGTCAGGAGAGTCTTCATGAATGGGTTAACACCCTATAAAAGAAGCACAAGAGACATCCTGTTAGGGAGAGAAGGCAGTAAGGACAAGTTTATATTTATACAACATGCCATTGATGTTGACACCCATTATGAGCTGACTAAAATGGCTGCAACTGGACATTATAGTGTTATGAGTCAAATGGATGTCTTGGGAGCCACAAAGTAAACAGTGAAGTAATCATTTATGTAATTATTTTTGGCAGAGTACCATTTTAGTTTAATTCTGTACAAATATGGCTTTGAGGTTGGTGGCTTGAGCTCTTCCCATCTTCCTTTGCCAGCCTGCCTGTGTATATCTACTCATAGTTCTGTATGCCTACCTCTAGGTAGCCTGTGTGAAGGTCTCTGTGTGTATCTGTGTGTATGTGTCTGCCCGCCAGTGGCAGTCTGCCTAGTGCTCCTCTCCTGGTATGAATACAATTTTTCTTATCTCCGTACAACTCCTCTCCATCTTTTTAACCTTTCAGTCTCCTGTGGTCATCTTTCTGTCCTGGCATTCGAGCATGGATCTCACGAAACTTTGGTCCATGTTACTATCTAGAATCCAGAAGACACTGCATAGGCTCTGTAAAGAAGCATGGATTGCTGATAATTTGGCAATGGATTTTTTTCCAACCTGTAGAACACTGACAGATACATTCCTATTGTGGATAAGCCAGCAGTTTGTGGTATCTTATTATAACACCGTGAATAACCTAAGCCATCTCAGACAGTATGGTAGGAGCAGTAAGATTCTGCAACATTTTGAAAGGAAATCTGTCATTACTAAAATTCTTGTACTTTATTAGTTTAATCTATAGCATGTTTGACACCTTTACCTTCTAATAGACATGTTAAAATATGGTTGCACAAGAAGATGCATTGAGGAAATGTGTCTTGAAAAAGAAAATCGTAGGAAAACCACTGCAATGGGACCATAAGCAAATGGATTTAATGTGTTGAACAAAATATTTTTCACCTGTAATCACAGCAGTAAGGAGGCTGAAGCAGAAGAATCCTAAGTTAGAAGCATAAAGTGGGTTTAAGGTCTCCATTAGGCTATATAGAGGCTATGTCTTAAAATGGGAAATAAAATAAAATAAATAAGTGAGAGATAATAGCGATGTTACTGGTTAAAATATGAACTGTGTGTGTATGAAATGTGAGGATAATGTGTGTGTGTGTGTGTGTGTGTGTGTGTGTGTGTGTGTGTGTGTACATGTATGTCTTCTTTAAGCGCATGTGTTAGTCCTGTGAGATGTACTATGACCTCTTTTGGTTTGACTGTGGAACCTAGAGGGAAAATATCTCAGTTGGTCATAACATGAGTCAATATACTCCTATGACACTGCTCAAGGATCTAACCACTGTCTAGAAAATTGTTTCCAGAAAATGACTCACAAGCTAAACTTTGAAACTCAATCTGTTGTAGTTGGAGGCTTTCTGGAGTGATGAATAGCATCAAATAAAGATGCGCCCTTTCCATTTTGCTTATTACTCCACTGATGTTTCTGCTGCCTTCAGAGACTGATGGAACACTTGATATGCTCCACTCAGTTTAAGCTCTGTGATAGGCAAAGTCACAGAGTCCTGGAGATTTTTCTTTGTGTTGAATACAGGAAGCTGAAACTGTGAGTGCATTGAACCTTGTTACATGCTGGACACTGTCCCAATTCTTTCCTAACCTATTTGATCCTCAAAATAACTCAGTAAATCAAATAACTTATTCTTCATCTCATAAACTAGGAACTAGAATCAGATATTTTTTTTAAGCAAGACTGGCAGTACTGTGTTCTCATCATGTAAGAGTCAAAGTTCAAATCCAAGTCTATGTGCCACCCACATTTCTGACTGTTCTACCCTGCTGCATGCTGCAGGACTACAGGTACTGAACTGACTTGGGCATGGAGAGAAAGAAGAAAAGACAACACACACAGAGAAATCCTGGGATCAGGTGGACAGGTTCTCTCTGATGGAGAAACCTCTGCACCTGGGAATTTCAGAATATTTATTGTATACAGTTGAACAGGGAGGTGGGATTATTACATACATATAAACATGGAGGCAAAGTTATTATATTCAGCTGAAATTGAGCAAATTTTGATGGGATCTTTCACTGTAAGGGAACAGTATATATACCATAAGTATTCGGTATTCAGGGAGAAAGCTAGAGAGGGCATTTTCTTCACATATGACCACCATTTACAGATCAAGGAAGGCTTTTGCCATATCTCTGAGCTGCCATGGTTGATGATCAGTCACAACTCTGGGGGAGCTAGGTTTCCAGTGAAAATCTGGAGCTAGGAGTCCTCCACATGGCAGCTATTGCCAAAGGCAGCCATTGCAAGAACCCAACAGTCTCCATCACATACTGTAGTTGACTGATTCTTATAATGTTTCTCTTATACGTGAACATCTCTCAGGTGTGTGCACATGACAGAGACAGGCAGGGCCAGAGAATTAGGATGGGGAAAGAGTAATAAAATGAGAGAGAAGGAAAGTCTACAAAACAGAACCCCAGAGAGGTGCTGACTGTCCAGAGAAGTCCATGCTCATCCCTGGAGTGTGCACTTTTGATTGGAAATAAACTTGTAGCCAATTACTTTCATTAACAAAATAGAAAAAACATCTCTCCAATATCTGTAAGGAGCTTAATTTGGACAACTCTAACTTCCAAGCATCCAAGAATTTAGCTATTTAGACAACAAAAATAGAAGCCTTTCTATTCTTATCATGTGTATAGCTGTTTTGTAATATTTTCTTTACTCAGAGTCACTGTGAAAGTTCTATGCCATTCTGCACAACATGACCACATCTCTAGATATGGTCATGTGCTCAGGGATATTTGCCTTGCACCAATGTGGACTTGAAACAATAAGCCTCATTACCATTAACTGGCTACAGGAGACCAGGTGGAGAAGCTGTTTGTGACAGTGTACATAATGAACAAATACTTAACTAGGCTGAAATTAACAGTGGCAGATGTAGTTGAGTCATGCAAGGTGTTAAGAAAAATAGAGCCAGACAATGAATCATCTTAATACTCAATATGATCCTAAGCAAAGATACAAATGAATTAATATATTAAGATGCACCTTTGAAGCAGGTTCTAGAACCTTTGATGTAGGGAGATTCCCAGGCACAAATGTATAGTTTATAGTCCAGGCTGTGCTTGCTTAGCTTGTCTTCTTTAAAAGCTCTTAGTGTCTGTCATGGTCTCTGACCCTACACAAGTTGATTTGTGTCTTCTCTAGTCTATCCTATTCATGCACACAAGCTGGTTTGGAACAGTCTTTGTAGATGATCCAATCCAGATACTTATTCATGACTCACTCAAAGGGGAAAGTTGGATGCCTGCAAGGAGAATGCCATGCAATGATGAAGGTGGATTGAAGTGATGCATCTCCAAGTTGAAGAATACCAAAACGTGTTTCCTAATTGTTAGGCACTAGGGAAGCATCCCGGGGCAGCTTATTCCATTGAACCTTCAGAAGGAGCCACCTTCAGAAGGAGCCACCTTGATCTCAGAAGTCTGGTGACCAGTAAACTGTGTCCCATAAATCTTGCAACCTGTAGCACTTTGATGACAAATGCAGGAAACAAAAGCAATTTTCTATGAAGATTTAGCCCTCAGAAATAAAAGAAAGCCTCAATGCTCAGAGTGTCTCCGGGTGGTAGCAGTAGCTGTCACAAAGATCACAGACTGGCACTTGAGCACTTATTTACAGTCTCTCACTCCGAATCAGTGACGTCCTTTTAAATTCACTATTTGTCAAGTCTGCCAAGAAAATCCACAGAGGAGTTTTTCCATATGGACACTGACAGAAGAGGGCAGCAATATGCATAGAGTGGCAAGGGAAACGTCATATTGAGGGAACATTTCTGCAGAGGCAAAAAAAAAAAAAAAAAAAAAAAAAAGTAAATCAAATAAGCCTGCTCTACCTGTAAATCCAGGAATTACATTTACAGGACAATAGCCTTCCCATGCTGTCTACACTTTTACTTACCAGACAGAATGATCTACCTTATCTACCAGCTGAGAGAATGTGCACAGGCGAAACTAATCTTTAAGCCTCCTCTTCAAACCTGAAGGGTAACAGGGAACCACCTGACAGGCGATGACAACATGCAAGCTTGATGTTGGAAAACTGGCCATGTGTAGCGCAGTTCAAAGTACCAACTTCAATATAGGACCTTTCCAGGGCACTGCCACGGGTGATGGGAAATGAAAGTCAAAGGGAGAAAATGGAAAGAACTCACATTTCAGTACAACCCATAAGAAGCTCTGGGGAGGGGGCGGGATGCAGGGGGGGGGGGTTATGATAAATCTCTTTTGAAGAAAAATGTTGGAGCCTAAACATGACAGAATGACTTAAAAAAAAAAGCCTCTTCAAGTGTAATCTATTTTAGAGATAAGATTAATTTACAAATTAAAATATATTTTCTGTTAATTTTTGAAAACATGCTCACTTCTAAGTAAAACCTTAGACTAAGAAGGTTCACAGGAAGTGGGGCAGTATGGTTTCCCATGAAAGAAAATATAAGACTTCGGATGTTCTTATATAATGTAATTTTATTTAGAGTATTAAATATTGTACATAAGTGATTAAGCATTGTAAAATAGAGCCTTAAATATTTCTTTAAGGAAATGTCAATCATTTACTTTGAAGATTAGTTTTAACAGGTTTTAACATTGATGGGATAAAAAATAAATCAAAGAAGATAAACAGTCTTTGTAAATATTTTTCCTATAACTAAAATCAGCAAAATTTACAAGGGAATGGCCAGTGCTGGGGATTCTGGGTAAATGTGTTGCCTCTGGGTCTGCCTTTCAGTAATAAAAGATAAAATATAGGGGGAACAAGATTGGGAACAGGGCAGCCGGTAGCAGCCAACATTATACACATAATCCTTAGTGGCCTGATGCTGAATAAAATATGAAGGTTGTCCATAAAGTTTTCAGTACATTTTTTTTTTTGGTGACTGAAAACTGTTGACAAAGCAAACCTTCCATGCCCCAGCTTAAATTTGCATCTCATTTATTCATCCAATATACATAATTGAGCTCCAGGTATTAGGATCTAAGAATACCAGAGGAGACAGAAGGAAACCCCACTCTCACTGACCACTGACAATACCACTGTGGTGGACTCTTCTGTGTCTTTGTTAATTTACTACTCAACCAGGGGAACCTTTGTAAAAATAGTGAGACTGGTTTAACTACACTGAAGAACTCCATTGACAAAGGCAATCTGTGTTGTCTGGCTCCGATTGGAGATCAGTAGTAAGCCTTCTTGGTCCTCTGGACTCACTTTGTCTGTGTGACTTTAGCTGATATATTGTTTGCCATATGTTCTCACCATGGGTTTAAAAATAGAAGGCTCGTAGACTAAGCTCAAGCCATAGAGGGAATGGAAGGGAGGGTGAGTTAAATGGCAAGAATATAGAACCAGCTGGAAAATGTGCAGCCTCTGCAAAGAAGCCTCTGAGAGGGTGATGAGTGACAAAGAGGTAGGAGGCATGAGGGGCGACCCCATGGGGGTGAGGACATCAGTCCTGTTCTCAACAGACATCTCCATGGACTGCTCTTATTTCTGAAGGTTTCACATCAGAGGTCATTCCTAGAGGACATCTGTTTCGAAATGTGCTTTGTGAAAGACTTCTTCCATTAAATACTGATCCGAGATACGCAGCAAGTCCCCTGGTTAAGTAACATGTGTCAGTCATAGCCTTGAAGGAAATGCAATTTACTCAGATGGTTCAGGGGTTCTGAAGCATGTGTGTGTGTGTGCATGCGCGCGCGCGCGCGTGTGTGTGTGTGTGTGTGTGTGTGTGTGTGTGTGTGTGTGTGTGAGAGAGAGAGAGAGAGAGAGAGAGGTATACAAAGGATCTTATCGCAAAGCACATAAAATGCATAAAGGTTGCAGAAGGATACTAAGTAAAATGAAATTCAACCAATGAGACTATTTAAAGCAATTTTGCATAAAGATAAATGTGTGTCTTTATTAATCCATATTTAAGTCAGTGTGGGATATCATAACTAACATAGTGTTTCTGTAATGATGGCAAACAGCATCTCATGACACATGAACACCTGTAATGAGATGTGAAAACATCAGTCATAGCTGGGGTGACAGGAGCACAGCTAGAGCTGTTGCCGTTTACGTACATTCATAACCAAGAAAGTGCTACATTTCTTGTAGAGGTTGATAGAAATATGCCATTTCTTTACTGTTCAAGTTTGTACTTTATTTTTTCTTGTCTGAGGTTAGAAGGCTTTCTACCCATAGAGGTGACAGGTCCAAGAACTCTGGAAGAATCTATAGGAAGAGACTTTTGAGGAAGCCTTGCTTCAGGGGCGGTATCAGGGTTATAATAAAATCATCAAAGACTGCTAATGCACCTGTGTGTAACAGCAAGGAAGCCCTGAGCAGGGTGGCTGATGTGATCAGTGGGCAGCTGTGTCCAGGAAAGCTGGAAACACGGTGAGGACCTACTCTCCAAGGCATAGTGACAAACTTGCCAACATCGGTTAAAGAATTGCTCTCAATGCAGCCAAATGATGAGAAGAAAATCTGACCTCCTTCCCTTTAATTTCCTCCAGTGTCTCTTGTTAGCCAAGATCTGCATGAGGTCACCTCTGGAGCCAGGGTTAGTCATCTCCAGGGGACCCAGATCAGTGTTGAGATCATCTCTGGAGCCAGGGTTATTTTCCAAGGAACACAGATCAGCACGGGGTCACCTCTGGAGCCAGAGGTAGTCTCCAAGGGTCCCAGGGCAAGCCTTCTATTCCAGGTTCTTAACTCATTATACCAATATTTGCCAGTATATTAGCAGATTAGTTAATTATTTTGGTTAGAGAGAGAAGACACCAATAGAGAAGGAAGTTTGGGGTGGGTGGGGATCAACAACATGGCTCTCAATAAGTCCTGGTTCTCAAACCTGTTGAGCTGAGTTCAATCGCTTGGACCCATGTAGTAGAAGGAGAGAACAAAATCTCCAAAGTTGTGAGATATGCATATGCCTATATATATATATATATACACTCATGCACAAAATAAATCATAAAAGGAAAAAAACAAACAGAATGAAATTGTGTGATTGTGATTGCTTTTGGAATGGATCCTGAGTCCCAGATTCTAATTAGGAATGTGGTTTTTGGAAAGGAATATGAAGCCCCATTTCTTGAATGTGCCAGGAAGCTGGGTGTGGCAATGCCCATCTGTAACCCCAGAATTTAGACATTTTTTAAAAAAATCAGATTGAGTGTGTTTGTGTGTGTGTGTGTGTGTGTGTGTGTGTGTGTGTGTGTGGAGGGGGGATAGATGCCCTTAAATCCAGAGGGCATTAGATTACCTGGAGTTACAGATGGTGAGCAGACAAGGGTGGCTTTCAGAAACCAAACTCCAGTCCTCTGAAAGATCAGCAAGTTCTCTTAAGCCCTAAGCCATCTCTCCAGGCAACAAGCCCAGCATTTAGAAAGCAGAGGAATGAAGATCAGGAGTACTAGGTTATCTGTGGCTACATAGCAAGTTTGAGGTAAGCCTGGGCTAACTGAGATCCTGTCAGAAAACCAACCACAGTCTAAGACTATGTTTGAGACTATGCAAGTTCAAGCCAAGGGACATGACACCTTGCCTGGCTGTGCATGCTATAGTGGAGCATTGCCTTACAGTGATGACCAAGCCCGTGCTGACCCACTGGAAAATGGGACACTCTGTGGATCAGTGCCAAGCCAGATCATTTTTCCTAGGCAAGGTCCTAGATAAGTGGAAACACAACCAAGATCACTAAAGCCAATGTACAGAAGACCTCAAGCCAACCACAAATCCATCAAGAAGTACAGCCGAGACGAGAGTATTTTGGATCTACACAATCATGAGTTGCATAAATGGACGGTTATTTTCAGCCATTGCTTTTTAAGGCAATTTGTTATTCAGCAATAGCTGTGATACAGCAAGGTATTTAATAGAATTCTATAGAACCCCGGGGTAGCGCATGATACTAAAATAAATGTGGGTAGCATGTTGCACCAGGTTTTGTGTTCTTGAAAACTGAAAGCAGTATTTGATAGGAAAGTGCCCGTGAATGAGGCTAAAATGTCAACATTGGACATTTCACTTTGCGTAGGGCTAAGGCAGAAAGGAATAATAACAGACCAGGCACAATGTATTAGTGGAGCCATAATCACCATCCTCCTACATATAACAAGAAAAGACTATGCAAATCTGCTCTTTGTTTGCATTTGGTCTTTTTTTAGACCATTTGAGCCCATGTCTCACTATGTAGTCTAGTCTTGCATGTTTCTGTTCCCTCTGACTCATTATCCTCCTTCCTCAGCCTCCAGAGTGCAGGAGTTAACAGGCATGTACCACCATAACCAGCAAACAAACTCATTCTTAAGTTTCATATATTCTTTCACCTAAATTCTTGCACGTGGGCACAACATGGAGATAGAACTTAGGCCCCTGGAAACCCTACCCTCCAATAGAATCTTATTGAATGGGCAGGAATCTTTTATGGTGGTGGACAACCTCTTACAGCTGTGAAGAAAGTGGTGTCTTATGGAGACTCCACACTTTCAGAGTCATATGCAATGATCTAAACAATGATGGCTCTGCTACAGACATGTAGTCAGCCATTTGTGTATAAAGGGAAAATATCTGTATACAAGATGCAGGTTTACAAGGGTGTTCATCTGCCTGGGAGACTCCCAGATTAACCTAGTGGTTGCTCAGTGTCTTGCAGTCTTTCTGTTACAGTATGAACGACATGTGACAATGTGAATAGATGTTTCTGTGGGTCTGGGGAGATGGCTAACTTGGCACAGTGTTTGCCTTGCCAGCCCAAGGACCCTAGTTCAATCGCAAGGATTTATGTAAAAGCTTAGTGTACTGGTGCAGGTTTGCACTCTTATCACTGAGGAAATAAGACGAACAGGCAAGAGGATCTCTGGGGCTTGATGGCCAGCCAGTCTAACCTAATTAGTGATCTCCAGCTCAATGAGACCATGCCTGTAGGACAGGCAATTACTGCTTCCCCGGTGCTTCTGACTGGTGGCAGCTTCACTGGCTGTTTCCCGTCCAGGTTCATCTCTGAGGATAATAAACAGTTGTCATGGCTGTTTGTGAAGGTTTAATGAGATAATGGCCCTTAGTTTAACACCAACAAGCTTTGACAAATGATGATCTTATTTCTCTTTTCTTGATTTAGTCTGAATCAGCTCCTGGTTGGAGTAAGTACTATGTAAAAAGAAATCGAAGATTGAAGGGCACTGTTAACTTGCTGGCTTTTTTTTTTTTTTAGATATTTTCTTTATTTACATTTCAAATGCTATCCCGAAAGTTTCCTATACCCTCCCCCTGCCCTGTTCTCCTACCCACCCATTCCAACTTCTTGGCCCTGTCATTCCCCTGTATTGCGGCATATAAAGTTTGCAATACCAAGGGACCTCTCTTCCCAATGATCGCTGACTAGGCCATCATCTGCTACATATGCAGCTAGAGACGCAAGCTCTGGGGGTTCTGGTTAGTTCATATTGTTGTTCAACCTACAGGGTTACAAACCCCTTCAGCTCCTTGGGTACTTTCTCTAGCTTCTCCATTGGGGTCCCTGTGTTCCTTCATATAGAATACTGTGAGCATCCACTTCTCTATTTTCCAGGCACTGGCATAGCCTCATACAAGACAGCTATATCAGGGTCCCTTCAGAAAACTCTTGCTGGCATATGCAATAGTGTCTGGGTTTGGTGACTGATTATGGGACGTGCAGTTCCCCACTTCCTTTTTGAGGGCTCTGGCATGTATGAGAGTATCAGATGAGGTGATTCTCACACTGAAAATCAGAGAGTAGGGACCACAAGGAGTGGGGTGCAGACAGGTGGTGTTCTCCTGAGGAAATTTAGGGAAGGGGTAAAACCAAGATGAAAGGAAGGAAGGATGGAAGGAAGGAAGGAAGGAAGGAAGGAAGGAAGGAAGGAAGGAAGGAAGGAGCTTTGGCAAGTCCTGCTTGCTTGAGGTTCCTGGCCAGCAGCCGTTCCTCGAGGGTGCCCAGATGGGCCCTTCAATAGGAGAAGGGACAAACCACGTGCTTCACTATTTGACCCAAGGATGGCTAAACAGCTCTTTGAATCCATCATAGCTCCTAGAAAATTCCCTTGCATGTGGCAAGTTCGCAGTAAGTGTTCAATGAATATTTATTCATTGAATCAGCAAACGTTAAAGAGGAAGGGCCATGAGAGATGATGTAACCCCAAATCATTGCTTTACAACTGGGAACCCAAAGCCTCAGCACTGTGTCACTGGAGAACACTTCCAGAAAACTAGCAACCAGCTTGACTGGCTGCTGGACAAGGCTTTCTGCTATGGCCCTGGGTGTGTGAGATGCAGTGGCCCCACTTCAAACTTCAACCAGAGAAAGCTGACTTCCTCCCTCTGCAGCCATTTTCTTTCTCTATGATGAGCAAAAGCTTTTTGGTATTTTTTTCTTGGCTTTAGTACCAATGATTTATTTATTTTCTAATTGAAAATACTGCAAGCATCAGAAGCAGTTTCCTGTCCCAGGGGCTCAGTATCTAGCCTTCTACTGGTATGATGTCATCTACGGTCTTTCTTTGTAGTCCTTGAGACATTGGGTGAAAGGGTGCTGAATTTTATTGTCATGGATCCATGTTAAATATTGATGAGGGTCAGTACATGTGCTTCAAGCCTGTGCTGTACCACTTGTATGTTCTGGTCTTAGTGCAAAAGTGTGCTGCACCCACCCATTTGCCTGCTGGCACCCCATACTACCACATTTCTGCTTAACCTCTGCATGGTCTGTCAGGAACAGCTAAAGCCCTGTCTGCTTAGTGTTAGAGCCTTTTCCTGTTGAACAGCCACATTGATCTCCAGTCCACTCTATCCTTCAAACTTCTGCAGTTTCTATTCAATTACTCATTCTGTTACATGTGGAATGTGATATGTTTGTGTCCCTTATAAAACTGTCAGCATATTAAGCCCTCATTAAATGAATATCTGGATTAGGTTTGCCAAATAAAACATCACTTTCTCAGTTACATTTATAAATTTTAAATACTTATTGAAAAATTGTTAGTGTCTTAGTGTCAGTCCCAAATATACATGAAACATTATATTAAAATTTCATTAAATTAAAATTTTCATTATATTAGAAATAAAACATTGTTTATCATAAGAAACTAAATTTAACTGTACATTCTGTTTTTATTTGGTAGCAAATTCTAGCAACTCTAGATACATTTTGATTCAGGTCTCTCTTAAAGCTATTCTTCCTTAAGAATTGTTGTAAGCAGGGCTGGGAATTTAGCTTGGTGATATATATAGTACTTGCTAGGCAAGGGTGGGTCCCTGGGTTCAGTCCTCAGCTCTGGAGAGAAAAGAATTGTATTGAGCAATCAACTGAAGTTTGATCTGGTAACTCTTGGATCACAGAGCTGCAGGATGTTTTCCAGTCACTTATCTCAGCTCCTGCTTATGTATTTTTCATTTTGCCTATTAATAAGATTAATACACATAGTTTTTACTAACCCTGTATTGGCATGACTACATTTAGGAACCATTAGTCTGGAAATTCAAATGGCATTGCTAATTGGTATAAAAGCATACAGATGTCCACTTGGAGTCTGCTGTGTGTGTGCAAGAGCTGGCCTGTTTCACCCTCTTCCACTCTGTGCCCAGCACCTAACAGCAGTGGCACATGCTACTTCCCTCCGTCCTTCCACAGGCATCACGGGGATTTCTTCCTTGAAAGCCTGCCTTGTTAAGTCAGTGGTTCTCAAGGTGCCCTTGGTCCCTAACTGAGCAACTGTCAGCCATCCCTGGGAACCTGTCGTTCAAGCACATTCTTAGACCCATCCAGTCCTGCCACTAAGAAACCCCGGGTGGGGCCAGCAATCTAGGTTTTAATCAGCACTCCAGCTGGCACTGATGCTGACTCAATAACCATCAGGAAAGACAATAGCTCCCTGAGCTTCGCTATATAAAATACAGATGATTGATGCATGAGTAATTAGCATAATGCTTAAATGTACTTGCAAATAAATCTACACTGGCAGTCAGATTTTAGCAGGCATTCTGTTCCCTCTGCTTCTCTTCGGGTTTCTCCTCTCCAGTAGTCTTCTTACTGTGATGCTACAAACTTCGTTCTTCACGTTAACCCAGTAGGTATGTGCAAAGGAGGAGGTTTAATCATTCACTACTCACCCCTCACTCCCTCACTCTCAGCCTCTATTTTCCTCCTCTCTATCCACTGAAGTCTTTGATATCCCTCTGAGAAGGTAATTTCCCCATCCTCACCTGTCATGCCTCAGAATGACCTTGACCAATATCTCCTGATTAATACTGAAACCTCTCAAAACCCTTAGCTGGCCACTGTTGATCTTTTTTTCAAATATACTTCCCAGCCCCTCAACTTTAAATAGGCCTCACTTTATCAGAACACAGAGTCTTCCCTGCCTCTGTGTGTTTCCAGGGCTCTGGCCTCAGTACCAACACAGGCTTTCGGTGCACATGTCACCATCAGCATCCCATCACCTTGACTCCTACTCCTGCCAGGCAGGGATACTTTTAAATACACATAGATACTTGAGGAAATGAAATTTGGCTCATATATATTCCAGAATTGGCCATTTGCTAAGATTGTATATATCTGTAATTACTTTTTCTTTCTTCATAGTACAATGCTTTTATTTTTCATTATATGGAACTGTGTCCCAGCAGTTGATCCCTTCAGGAGATGTCAATTGCAACAACAAATACTTGCAATACCTACCCTGCTTTTGCTGTTCCTAAGAATCTAATCTGTAGGTTAGAGATGAACAAGAATCTGTCTTTGGCATTGATAGTGAACAAAACCTTCTAAGAGGAAACATCACTAAATTTAAAGCATAAAACTTTAAGTGTTTTTTTTTTTTTTTTACTATATTTACAATAATGTGTGAATATCGGCACTGAAATCTTTGTATGAGCCTAAAAATAAAAACCCACCACATACTTGTTGATGACTACTCCCAATTTCTTCCTCCCATCAACCTAGAGGGAAACTGCAGAAACCAGTCCTGTGTTCACTGTCTCTTTGTATTCACTACTTCTGAAGATCCTACCTAAATGGAGTCCATTGTCTGTGGCCTTTGGTGTAACATGGTATTTTAAAGATTCATCCATACACCCATGCAATATAAATCAGGACTTTAGAGATTTTCACCCACTATCAGTTAGTGAATGGAGAGGTGTGTGTGTGTGTGTGTGTGTGTGTGTGTGTGTGTGTATGCAGCACATGTGTGCCACAGCATGCAGAGTGAAGTCGGAATACAAACTTCCACCTTATTTGACCCAGGGTCTCTTTGTTGTTTTTCCAAGGTGTACACCAGATTATAGGGCTCACAAGTTTCTAGAGAACATTCTGTCTTCAGTTCCCATCTCCTCATTGGAGCACTAGAAATACAGGAGTCCATACTAGGCATTTGGCTTTTATATGGGTTCTGGGGACTCAAACTCAGGTCTTACACAGTAAGCTCTTTTACCCAGAGAGCCATCTGCTAGCCTCTACCTATGAAAATTTAATCACTTAGCTCTAAGAACAAGTAGTGTTGTGGTGGCATTATGGTGAAATTTGTGTGGACATGTCTCTTGGTTAGACACCTAGGAATGGAGCTGGTAGATCATACTGAACATTTTGAGGAACAATCAAGTTGTTTTCCTCAGAAGTTCCACCAGGTCATACTCTCATCAACAAAGAGAAGTCCTGGTTTTCCACGGTATCTTTAACACTGGGTATTTTGTGGGTTTTATCTGTCTTATTAAATACAACCTAGAGGGCATGATGTTCTATGTCTTACTGTGTGTCAGAGCTCCATTTCTCTAATGGATAAGGACTTTAATCACACTTGGCTGTGCTTATTTTCATTTCTTTGTATCTTGCTTGGAGAAATGGCTTCAAATTCTTCCCACATTTTAAAGTCAGAGTGCTCCTGTTTTTATCATTGGGATGTATAAGTTCTAAAGAACTGTCCTCAGGGCCAAACTGACACCATCTTTAGGAGTTCTGGGGGCCTTCTCACAAGAGCTCACCATAGCAGAACTTGTTGAGTCCCATGGTGATTTATAGAAGTTGTCCCCCATAACTTCCTGAATTTGAATACTTGGTCCACAGTTGGTGGCTCTTTGGGAAGGATTAGGAGGGCTGGAGGAAGTATATAACTAAAGAGAGGTTTGGAGGCTTAAAACAGATTCAGGACACTCTTGTGTATTTTGTGTCTGTTGTGTTTCAAGATGTGAGTTTTCAGCTGTTCCTTCTGCCATGTCTTTGCTCTGCTATTATGAATTCTAACCTTCTGGAAATTAATCCCAAATAAACATAGTGTTTTATAAGTTGCCTGGATCATGGTGTTTGATCACAGTGACAGAAACATAACTGTTTTAGTCAGGGTTTCTATTCCTGCATAAAACATCATGACCAAGAAGCAAGCTGGGGAGGAAAGGGTTTATTCAGCTTACATTTCCACACCTCTGTTCATCACCAAAGGAAGTCAGGACTGAAACTCAAGCAGGTCAGGAAGCAGGAGCTGATGCAGAGGCCATGGAGGGATGTTCCTTACTGACTTGCTTCCTCTGCCTTGCTCAGCTTGCTTTCTTATAGAATCCAAGACTACCAGCCTAGGGATGGCATCAACCACAATGGGCCCTTCACCCTTGATCACTAATTGAGAAAATACAGCTGGATCTCATGGAGGCGTTTCCTCAACTGAAGCTCCTTTCTCTGTGATATTTCCAGCTTGTGTCAAGGTCACACACAAAACTAGCCAGTACAATAACCAAGACAAATAAATACTTTACCTTCTGGAAAGAAAGGGAGTAGTGGGAACATGGCAATCCCATCAGAGTATCTCGTCACCCTTCCCAATCTGGTGAATGCAATTCTGCCTTAATTACATGAGGCAGGCCTTGGGTTCTCCGGGGAGAGACTAGGGGATAAGGAGAGAGAGGAGGTTCTATCTAAGTATCACTGGGGAAGCCATCATTACTGCTAGTTGAAGGCAACCCAGCATGGTTGCCTTAATGTCTCCTATGCTCCTACCCATAACTTGTCATCCATTTCAAATAAGTCTAATATGTGCACTGGTTCTCCCAGTGAGCTTAGGTAAAATGAGGACTTAGAAAGAGGGGTAGACCTTGCTTTGTTCTACCCATGGAAGGGATCTGAGCTCAAAATCCCTTATGTAATCTAGAAATATTGCCTCGTCATTGGTTAATGTTTAAGGGTTTCTCCCATTTCGTGGGGTGTGTTTTCTGCAGCAGTGATGTGGGGTTCACTCTCATAGACTTATAATGATGAAGTCACTTTATGTATTGTTTATGCTGTGGTACCTTGACTAGGAAACCATTGCTGGAAGTCATGACAATGTGTACCTCTGTTCCTCTGTTTCCTTCCAAGAAGATTGTGCTTTTAGCTTTTATGTTTATATATTTATCCTGAGTGGTGAGTACGTGTGTGTGTGTGTGTGTGTGTGTGTGTGTGCATATACAGTTTGAGGTAAGAGTCCTAACTCATTTTTGTTTGTGGATATTGAGTATTTACAGCACCTTTGATTGAAATCCCAGTTGAATGACATCGGCACACTTTATTGAAAATCAGCTCATCGCAGGGCTTACGGTCTACTTCTTACTTGACCCTACTCATCAATCCATTTGTATCTGTATGCCTGTGCCACACTGTAAGACTTTAAATCAGGACATTTTTTTAAGACCTCTGAGCTTGTTTTACATTTTCAGTATTGCTTGTCTATTATAATGTTTTGAATTTCCATGTCAATTTCAGGGTCACCTTGCCCCTACAGGAATGACAGCATTTGATAACAATTGCATTCTGCCTGCAGATCAATACAGGCAATGCAGTGTCTCCTTAATGCTATTAACTCTTCCAATCATGGAACATGGTAATCCTTCCATTTTGTAAAGTATTTAATCACTTTCAATATTATTTTGTTTCATTGGTGCAGTTTATTCCTATGTATTTTATTCCTTTAGTACCAATTTATTTTTCATATACTTTATTGTTAATATACATATATACATATATAATGTTTGTTAACAGTAAACTATTTGAAATATATATATATATATATATATATATATATATATATATATATCTTGAAAAAGAAAAATAGTATGTTATTTTTATTGCACCCTTCATGTAGTGAGTTCCAGAATTCCATGAAATGTTGGGGTTTTCAACATATAAGATTAAATCATCTGCAAACACTAATACTTTCCATTCAGCCCTTTTCAGTTATACCTCTCTGTGCCTTACTGCTGACTGGAGTGATGAGAACTGACATTACTTGATTTGTTTCTGACCTTGATGGGGAAGTTCCTAGCCCTGTTCTGTGTCTGTAGCCTGAAATGGATGGGTGACAGCTGGGCAAGTGATAGTATAAGTAAGACACTGGAAAAGAAAGGCTGGTGGGGTGCTTTATAGGGGACATGTTCTACCTGAGTTCTGGGCACCTGTAAGATCAAGTGCAGGCCCAGGAAATACATAGGAAAGTTAAAGCACTAACCTTTGGTCAGCTTCCAGGCTCTGTGAAAGCAGTCAGTTTAAAACAGAGACTAATACATTGGCCCATTTGTGTATTGGACAATGTCCTATGGAGGTAAATAGAGTAGGTAAATTCCTAAGATAACTATGAGAGCAGGCTTCCACTCATCCTCAGTCAAGAAGTTTATGGTCAGTTTATTCCTCTCAACTCCCTTCATGATCTCCCTCTAGAACACAGCCTGTTGTTGCTTTCAGGACTACTGTCAAGGTGTCTTGGAGCAGAGGAGTAGACAAGTGGTATCTACTGCACAAATTTGTACTTCCTAGCCACTTTAAAAAAATAATTTCAGAGCTACTGTAAACACCTCTATTTGCAGAATTCTGAAGTTGTGGAGTCTCATCGTTTTTAATAGAATTTTAAAATTACTTTTATGAAGGAGTATGTTTGGGTTTCCTTAATCGGCCTTTCTCACATCTAAACATGATGGTTGAAATAGGCAATCAACCTCTTTTTGTGTTGCTGGAGAAACAGGTTGTACCTGCTATAAGATACAGTGCAACCACAGAGGGTCACATGGGGTCATAACCACTGGCATGTACAGTGCTACCACAGAGGAGGGTCACATGAGATTCTTAGCTCTATGTCTCCATGATTTTCCAATGTTGAGTGAAATGGAATTTTAAACATTTGATGTTATGGTTCAGCACATTATATATCATAGACTTCACAACAATGACAGCACAGTTAATAATAAAATCACCAATGTATAGAAAAGTTTTCAAATGTAACCTTTTTCATTATATTTCCATATGTGTGTGTGTGTGTGTGTGTGTGTGTGTGTGTGTGTGTGTGTGTGTGCTGAACTTTCTAACTATAGGAAAACAATGAGAAAATAAATCTAGCAGCTTTAAAATAAAACCCTGCAACTGCCAAGGGTTACTAGGAAGAGTGATTGCTCAGGTACATTTAAATGTGTGTGGTGGTGGGCACATGTGTTTTGTTCATGAACCATGCTTGGTTGCTTGGTGCACGTGGGTGTCAAAAGGTGTCCCATTCCTTGAAGTGCTATTTGGTTGTGAAAAAACAGCTATTGCCTTTAGCTGCTGAGATGTTTCTCTAGACTTCAAGTACATTTTGCATGAGAAGGTCCTGCTGTACTGTGTGGCAGGATGAAGCCAGTTCCTTTATGGAACGAGTAACAACCTGCTGAAAGACTACCTATTTTGAATCTTAGAAAACATCTCCTCTAGGAGGAAGGAACTGGACTGGGGAGTCCTCTGAGCACAGAGCACAGTTGAGAGGCAGGATTCCAATACTGACACAGTATCTGATGCTCTCACAAGCTCACTGTGTTCTACAGATACTCAAGAGATGTGTTCACAAGCCAGTGACAGTGGTGCTGGATGTCATTATTGCTGGTGAATGGGACAGGCAACTGGATGTTCAATTTCAGCACTGAAAGGGAGTCACATAGGTGTCTAGTCATATTCTTGGGTTGTTTTTGTTGTTATTGTTGAGCTCCACACAAAGCACAAAACATACAACTATTGTAATATTAGTTTTTGTTTTATTTCGTTTGTTTGTTTGGGGCCTTAATAAGAGTCCTGCCTATGGCTCAAAGACACTGCCTTGAATTCAGGACTTTGCTATGGATAAAGTTAACCAAGGGAAATTTACAGGTGTACTTTCTGCAATCCTGACCAAGTTCTAAGTATGGCCAGACTAATTTTTCTCTGCCTGGGCTCTAGGAATTTCCTTTTTGGGGTTTTGTATGCTGACTTCCAGGTCTGCGAGCACAAAGAAGACTCTGAAATGCTCTTCACTTTGTACCATCTGATCCCTTGCAAGTTCTCCACCTGCTCATTATAGTGTGGTTCCAGGAACAACTGCTTAGCCTCAGAGGTTAGTTACCAGAGCTGGGGAGCAAGCTGTCTGGATAAACACATATCTTTACTTGACCCTTAAAAATTACTCAATAGGGATTCAGGATGCAGCTTACAAAGCTCACTGGATAAGGGTTGAGGGGTAGGAATGTTAGTCCCAGCTCTGCTTCTGATTCTGTGGTCTCTGCTGCTCTAGGTGGCTTGGTTTTATGGACCCTCCTGCAAAGTGTACTGGATCAGGAACTTTGCAAGAGTGCTATGCAAACTGGAAGCCTTCTTAGATTTGCTTCCGGCTGTACTGGGATGTGAGACAAGGACTGGATAGAGGGCTCTGTCTACTCCTTTCAATCAAAACTGCTTAAATTCTCCTTGTCTTAGACATTTGAGATTCTAGCCAGAACTTTCTTAGAAAAGATTCTCAGGACTTGAGAGTTGGTTTGTGGAAGACTGCTCTTGCTTATGCCCTTTGTGCCATTTTGTGTACACTGAGACTACACAACCCCAGAATTCATGAGTCTGTGGGTACCAACCAAAGAATTGTCCACACCTCTGCAGTGAAATTAGAGGTAAGAAAGGATGCTAGGGAGAAGTAGTGTTTGCCACATGGCTGTCAATTGTGTGTTCATTTATAATGATGATAGCACAAGCATTCTGACAGTAGCTAGATATTTTTTATGTATTCATGTTCTTTTTCACTATAGTGTGTTTTTTTTATTTCTGTCATATTTTGCCAAACAAAAAGTAAAGAAGGCATTAATATTCATGAGATGTTTCAGGAAGAAACCATTCAGTTTATTTTGATCTCAGGGACACAGCCTACCAAAGAGAAGATGCTGTAGTTGTAGTTAGGGAATAAAATAGTAACAATGATAACAACGATCTGTCTAATTCTCCAGGGTATAGTAGAAGCACACAGAGTTGCCTGGACTCATTTATGATGGTTAAGCATATTGCAGTGCCCCATAGCTCAGTTTTATGTGCCTTGATTTAGCCCCAGAGTGTACCTGGGCCTGCCCTAACTTTCTCACACACAGCAGAAACTTGAGCATGGATGAAGAACTAAAAGTCCTCTTTCTTTCTAATATAAATTATTCCTAGAGGTCAGTATCTCTGCATTCCTCAGTAAATCTTGCTTTCCTTAAGGTAGATGAACCTGTGTTAGTATTCTGTCCATGATTGAAGTTCACTGTGCTTTTGAAGGTGACAAATAAGGATGGCACATGCAACAACTGTATCTTAATGTCAGTTAGTATGCACTCCTGTAGAAATCACACAGGTTTTTCAGTCTTTGTGTGCTGTCTTTTTTGCTTACTCTGGGTCATCAGATAGGCCCAGCCCCAGCCGAGGAGCCTACCAAAAATCAGTTAACAAGGCAAGAAAAGAGTTATCATTTTAAGCAACAGTGAAGGTTTTTGGCATATTCCTTAGGATTCTTTAATACTTAGGGAAGATTAAGAAACTCAACTGAGAGCTTTGGTATAGTGCAGAATAGTAAACAGTGCTTATGAGTCCCCTTGTTAGAGCCAATCTCCCTAGATTTGAAATGTGAAGGTATTATCTGGGAGTCATGTGATCTTGTACTTGTCCAATATCTTATAAATCAGCTTTCCAGAAAGTAAATGTATATGACACTAATACCTACCTTATAGGGATTTTTTATTAGCTTGTAAGTAATATATGTAATATATAAGTAATATATAGGCAGAGATTTTGTGACTGTCCCATTGTAAATTCTGTACTGGTGTTTCTATGATCACTATTTACCCATCTAAGCCTCAGCTGCTTCATCTCTAAAACATGGAGTTGTGACGAGAACATTTGTAGGTTATAGGAAGCTTTGTGATGTCTCTTTTGATTTCCTTTCTGCATCACAAATATTCAGCAAATCAGAGCTGTCATCTTTATGTGAGGGGCTATTTGAAATCGTGACCTCAGTTATGTGCTGTATGACTGGAATGAGCCTGGTGTCTTTCTCCCTCTTTGTTTTCCCAAAGGAGGGGACACACATGATCTTCTCCTTTCCTACGGCTCCACTTCTGGATTCCTACCAGGAACTGTTTCTCACACAAGGAACACACACTAGTCAGCTTGTTGGTTGGTATTTGTTACTGAGGTAGACCTGTAACTTGTTGACTCAACATGTGAACAGGAACCGTAACATAGTACCTAGACTTTGATTATGGCCAGTCCACTGAGTAGAGACCCATTTTGTCCCCTTCCTGGCTTTCCAATTAGTCTTTGGTAGCATGTGGATCAGTAATAGAGTAGAGAAGAGGGTTGAATACTCAGGTGCAATAGGGCAGTGGGCACAGAACATCTAGTTCATAGGAAAGTTTATTCTTCTACCACCTTCCCTGTCTAATCAGTCAGTTTCACTAGATTCTCTTTAAGAATTCATTTCCAACCTCAACCTTGTCACAATATGATATTAGAGACTCTGGACTACTTCCTGATTTGGTGTCCATATGGCTGTTTTTACATCTTGATTCTTTGTGTCATCATTGAATTTAGTCCAAAGAAATAATATTCTAATACTGCTGCATATTAACATTTATGTTCTCAAAATTAGTTAAAGCAGATTGTTTTATGGAGAAAAAGGCAGATACTTGAAATGTGCACATGATTACTAGTTGCCAAAAATTCAAATTCATTGATTAGTCATGGCCAAACATTTTGAGATCATCCAAGGATTTACAGAAATTAATCCAATTAATGGATATATTTCCTTTGTGGGTCCTATTGATGACTGTTTGGGGAAAATAGAATATTGAAAACATCAATATGGTTCAGAGAGAAATCTTTTTAACTAAAGCATTATGAAAGATTTCACTATAATCCATTCAGAAGTTCTGAAAGGTAGATTGGATAGATGATTCAGGTTTAGCCACTGAGGAAATTAAAACACCAAAAGAATGAGAGGTTTATTTATCTCCCAGCAAGGCAGGGGCACAGCCTAGGTTAGAATGCAAATGACAGTGTTCTCTAGACTTAAAAGGACCAGTGTGGAAGCCAAATGTGTGTTTAGAAAACACATCTAGAGTTAAATGGCCCTGCTGGAGTATTTGTTTTGTTAATATTCAGTATCCCATTGCTATGTTATTCTGGTAGGTGCTGTAAGAAGCAAAGACCATCAGGAGTAAAAAGAAACTTGAAAACCAGAGGCCATCCAAAGATATCAACAAAGGAAACTGCTGGAATCAAAGAAGAGAAAGGTGGTGTGCACCTGGAGGTAAGTGTGGCCACCCTTGCCAGAAGGCTATGTGCAGGCCATCACCATTTACATCTTTACAGAGTTGAAACTGACCCAATGTGAATTCATGTTTGTGTGTTCATCTAATTCTTGAAGGTTATTTTTTGTCTTCTTGCTACTCTAATGAAATATGTCCCTCTTTCTCCCACCCATTTGTTTCCTTCTTTTTCCAACTTAACTGATTTTAATGTATTTCACTGCCAAATATATTCTAAAGCTATTGACAGGAAATACTTCACGTATTCAATGGAGTTTATGTGTGTGTGTGTGTGCATGTGTGTATTCCATATATATATATACATACATACATACATACATATATGGAAGAAATGAGGAGTTGTGGAAAAGGGAAGGAGAGGGTAAGATGAAGAATATAAAGAAAAAGGGGTAGAGAATGGGGTTTTAAAGAAAGAGGATGACAAAGAGGGGAATGAGGATAAGGAAAGTCTAGGGGGAAGAACCATTAAAAATAAATTGGAGATCAAACACTGCATACTAGGCAAATGTTTCTTTGGCTCTAAGGACACTCTAGATTTTCTTGGTCACACACTTTCCCATTATAGTTTTCATCCTGAAAAATTTACTTCAAAGATGTAGTACAAACTGTTCATAAAATTCTATAAGACATTATTGTATCTTTTATATGTTCCTGACTCTGGTATTCTGAGATCCTAGAAGGTTAGAGTACCACCTATTGACCAGAAGATACCAAAAAAAAAAAAAAAAAAAAAAAAAGGAGCTGGGGTCTAAAGTGATATTTATAGGAGTGTGGGAACTAAAAGGGGGCGGGGAAGGAGGGGAGGGGGAAGATAACCCATGTCTGGCCAGAGTTCCTCCTATGCTGCCAGACACTTTCCACTCAGCTCTGGGTGGGCATCTAAGCCACTGACCCTACTTGATGAGAAGTGGACAAGGGGCAGCCCCCAACGGGGGGGCCCTGGGTGACACTCTGTATTCCCGGGGTTATGGGAGAGAGGGCTTAGGGAGAGAGGTTCCCATACAGGAGAGAGTAAGCACAGCGGGCCTTGATTAACAGAGACAGTCTATGGTTTTAGAGCTTTATTGTAGAAAGGCAGGGGAAAAGAGAGAAGGTA
>LR750413.1:250907-366837 GCA_902729485.2 Mus minutoides | reverse complement strand
AAGGAGAGAGAGAAGAAAGGCTAGAGAGGAAGAAAGAGAGAGGAAGAGGGAGAGAGAGTAAGAGGTTAGAGAGAAAGAGGGAGAGAGAGAGGAGAGGAGAGGAGAGGAGAGGAGAGGAGAGGAGAGGAGAGGAGAGGAGAGGAGAGGAGAGGAGAGGAAGGGGTGTAAGAGGAGTAAGAGAGAGAGGTGGCACCAAGAAGCCGCTCTTATGGTATGCTGTTATCTTTACTGTTGCTAGGTAACTGGGGAGGAGTCTAGCCTGAATGTCAGAAGCTTGGGACATTGTCTAGGTGACTAAAAGCCATGCTTCTCCTGTGGGGGCTGTGGGGGGCCAGTAACTTCAACAGAAGCCTTGAGTCCAGGAGATATGAGGGAACTCCTTCCACCCCATGTAGGTGAATTATCACCCCCAGGTCCCGGGGTTCAGACCTCAGCTCAACTGGAGACCAGACTGACTGTGCATAGCCCAATGCTCCACATAGGAGCATGAATTTTTATTTTGGCTATTTGTGTAGCTCTGGGCATATCACTGACCACACTTACACCCTCAAAATGCCATAAACCAGTTCTTTCTTCATAGTCCTGTTGCCACAAAATTAATCTGTATAACAGCCTGATGCAGGTAGCACAGGAAGATTAGGTATCTGTGGCTACTAGAAATTACTATTTATATTCCTGTTATTAAAGAATCCAAACTTAGATCTTTGAGGTGTCAATCTAGTTTTGCTCAGTTCACCACGATTGCTCCTGTAGTTCCTTTACCAAGGCTGTGAACAGCTTTGGGACCCTCAAAGCTAAGCTACTCATGCAGTTGTGCCTTTGTTTTTTGCATAATGCCATAGACCAGGGTCAGGTTCAATCAAGTAAGGTTTCATACTAATGACTTATGGTTGATGTGCAAGGAAAAGAAAGCCATAGGGCAAATGCATATGTATGCAGACTTTGGGGGGTCAGGTTTGAAGTTTTGTTAAATCTGCAAAAATAACATATATTGAGTTAAATTACAATCTAATCACAGTTTGCTCTGGGGCCCGAAGGAGAAAAGGTTATTGGGATTCTATATCTGGCTACATGCTGGGTCGAAATGTATCTTTTGAAAAAAAATAATAATATGACTCTTCAGTATAAAAGCAGTCCCCAGTAATAATAAGGAAATTACTTGGAACATCTAGAAATAAGTGAAACCTTTTAGACTTTGTTTAGACCATTTATGTAAATACATTATACATATTAAAAATGTAAACATTTTTAAAGAATTGTGATTAAAACATTATACAGCAGTTGTGATCTTTAACGATTTGGGACATTGATGGTTTCAGGATTACTAGATACATGTGATAGTCTTGAAGTCTTACAATATGAACTTTTAACAACCTGGAAATGAAGAGAAGTACTTAACACACAAAGCTCTATACATTGCTTGAGAAATTGAAATTATCAGGTTGAAGTGACATGGTGTTTGGAATTTGGGAAAACAGCTAGTGAGAAATGCAATTTAAATGTAATAGGTAGAAGATGATTCAAAATATATGAAATGCCAAAGGACAAAAAGTAGACTAGATTGTTACACTATCCCATACCCAGGTTGGAGGACAGATTCTCTTTTCTCTGCTCTAAATCCTCTTACCTCTAAAAGCCTCCGCTTGAAATCCAGTTATTTGTGTGTGATCTGCATTCTATTTTAACTAACTTCTTACATTCTTCAATTGTCATAATTTGTAATAAGTTTTAGGTACCTAGATTTTTCTCTTTCATAGAACCAGGCAGAAATATATGGTCCCTGATGATTTTACCAGGCTGAACTCCTTAGGCAAAAGTCATGGGAGAGAAAGAATAGAAGTTTCATGAGCAGATTTAAGTCAGTGTAGTTACATTCAATCTAAAATAGACATTGATGATTAGGATTTGGAACATACCAGGTAATGAGGAGAGTTAGCTTTAAAACAATATGGGAAACAAGTAAGGATATTATCCCTAAACTAAGCATTGGTATCTTTGAGGAAGCATCACTGTTTCTGAAAGTGAAGAGGTTTCTGTTAGATCCATGGGCGCTCAGTATGTGGAAGAAGAAGACTTGGTGGGAGCCAGTGGTGTTGCATGCAGCAGGTGTAAAATGGATTGAAATAGGCCAAGTGGGGGAGAAAACACTGAGTATCTTAGGTTGACATATCAGAAATTTAACTCTCTCACTTTTAACACAACCATGAAGGAGAGAGTGAGCAAATATTGAATTTAGCTCTCATTGGACTAAAGTCCAGGTTTCTGTAGTGACACCTTTCTATAGACTTGTAGAAAGTAACAGTGTCCTTTCTTTTCCTTATTCTAGACACTACTGCTTCCTTGACATATGGCCCCCTCCCCCACTTCACAGTCAGCAACTCAATAGTCTGAGTTATGTTTCCATTTCCTAGCTCTGCATCTGCTTCTGTGATCACATCTCCTTCCCTTTCCACAGCCAGCATAGGTTTCCTGCTTGTAATATGGCATATGGGGCAAAGGGACCATTCAGAAAAATCTAGATAACCTCTTGACCCTAGTGCCACATTTGGGAAGTCGCTTTTTAAGTATAGTGATATAACCACAGATTTAAACAATCAGAGGACTGTCATCTTGTCATTCTGTCTACTTCCATAGTCTTCTTCTTCATAAAGCATATTATAAGACAGAAAAGGATAGCAAACCCTATAGCAGGAAAAATAGAGAATTTTTTAAATATTCTTTCCTCAGTGTAGTAACAGTAAAATAAAACTACTACATTATTTACTTTTCTGTTACATGATAAACACCATGGTCAAGGTAACATAAGAGAGTTTATTTGCACTTTGATTCCAGAAGGATTAGAGTCCATTGTGACAGCACGTGGCCAGAATCATTATGAGATGAGAAGTGTTATGAGAAGCAGAGATATCTCATCCTTAGCGTGAATAGAGACTGGGTAATACTATCAACTCCCATAGATTCTCCAAAACAGTGAAATCAACTGAGGACAATGCGCAAATATCTGAGCCTTTATGACATAATTTTTATTCAAACACCCCAAATCATTATTGTGTCCATACGATGTATATTGAACTTAGGTTTCCTTGGTCAAGTCATTTAGGAATGAAAATTTTATATTTATTTCAGTTGGAGTTGAAACACAATCACACTGGTTGGTATTCTACCTCATGTTGTCCCTCTGCTGGTTCTGGCTTCCTCGTTTTATCTGATGTTACTTAGTCATCTCTATTCTGAAATTTCTAGCCAATGTACATATATGCATCTCTATTCATGCATAGTGGTGACTACAAATATGTTATACTAATAACTTGACTCTAAAGATTCTATTAATCATTTCATCATCAGACTCTGCTGTGGGGTAAATTGGTTTTTAACTATCCAATGTGTTCACATGGCATGCCAGGAATTATATCAGACTGGTGAGCATGCAGTGAAAGATGGAACATTAGTACTTACACTTTCTTGAGGACAGAGACATGGATATTTTATAATTCATATGTGTTTAAAAATGATAGAATTAGCATGGGGAGCAAATGGTTCCAAGTATTGTGGCATTATTCTTAAAAAAGGGGAAGTGTCCTATAAATGATAAGTCACCTGGTTTGCTATTGTAAACTTAAAATAACCATGAGCCTAAAGAATATTCTTATAAGTAAAAGAGCAACTGTCAAAATATCAGTCCAACGGAAATAATATCTATTTTTCTTATTTAGTCCTAACTGAAAAGAAAGCTCAATTTTTCCATGAACTCTTAGCACCTGAGAGAGAAAAAAAAAGAGTTAAAAGTTGTGAAGGAAAATAGAACTCGCATCCAACACAGTGACATGTCCTATTGTCAAGAAAGAAGTGAGAGACATGGTTACAAAGAAAACGCTCAAAAAATAATCAAAGACGGAAGCTTGTGAGTTTAGGAGATTCAATGGTGGTTAAGGTTGTTTCCTGTTGTGCAGAAAAGCCCAATTTAAAACCAAGTGCACAGAAGGCAACGGTGCCTAAATGGGCTAGAACAGTAAAAGTTTGTAATCACTACATAAACCACTGGAAGTCAGGTCACACTTGTGGTGATTTGCTCAAGACAGTAGAGATATGCATACTGTATTGTAGACTGATAGTCATTTAACATGATTAAACCTTGAACAGATATGGGAGACCTGAGACGCTGGTAAGGAAATTAAGCTCTAAGGCTCCTGATCCTTTTCTCATTTTTCCATTGACTTACAGTGTGGAATGTCAGATTTAGCAGTCACAGGTCCGACTCCCTGAGATGTTCATATTTAGAGTTGAGTGTGAAATTAGTATGGCTTCCAATCTGCAAGTCCCCTCATCTTGGATAGAGAGTCCTAGGTAACCCTGCCTTTAAAACCTAGAACTCTCCATTGAATAGCCGAAGTTTTTCATGTGGCTACTTAGCAACATCCACCAAGTTTTGGAACTTGAGCTTGTAGCAGACTAGCTATGTTCTAAGCCCTCACATCTGACATGCCGCCTGAGTGTTCATCTGCATGACCTGTGCCTCATTTGCATGTTTATTAAATATTCATGAGTGTTCCTTCTCTATGAGGTTCTGTGTCACTCACTGGGTATATAAAAACTAATGATGGGATCACATGAAAGAAAAATAGACCTGTGGTTTTATTTTTTCTGGAGATTCATCATAAAATGTCTCCTTAACCTTCCTCCCTTCCTGAGTATGAGGGTAGCATAGTTGTCTTAGGGTTTTCAGAAGAGATTAAAGATTGGTGTTTTAGGAAATATAAATAGGTTCAGGGAGATACCAGACTAGGATATGGACTAGTAGATGAAGATTATCTTGAATCTGTGTCCCCAAAATTAGACAGGCCATGGAAGATACATACAAAGAGGTTGTAGATCTGTGAAGCTTGAGAAATGTGGTGTTTAAAACATACTGATCAATGAGTTAGAGGGAAAGAGGTACCATAAGCAGAGAGGTCCTCACCAGCTTCTTGTAAGAACACCTATATTTCATTAATAAAAATCTCAGTAACAAACTCATAGTAACAAAAGTCTAGGCCATCCCCAAACATTCTGGAACTGTCAAATAGTAAATACAGCGACAAGGCAAGAAGAGGAGCCTCCAAGTCTCCCGCAGATTTAGACAGGATTTAATTTGCATTTAAAGCACAAGATCATAGCTCATACTCTTGAGCTGTAAAGCAACATCATATGCACTAAAGTGAGTGGGGTCCTTTCTCTTAAGACTTTTCAAGTGTAAAAATGAAATCCTATAAAGATGACCATGCAGATTATATAAATGGCAGGTTCGTTGTGTTTACAGTATCCCAGCAAGGGAGGAATTACTACAGGAACATACAAAGATTAGTTATGCATTAATAGAAGTTTGCACACCAAGCACAGCAATGAGGAAACAGATCGAAGACAGTCACGGAATGCCCAATGCTCCAAAATACGCTTAACCAAGTTTTTTTAAAGGATAAATGCTGAAAGAAAGCATTTTCGATTGCATTGGTGGAAGAATGGTTCCCTTATGAGTATTTGTTTGAAAACTTCTCTCACATACTAGAAGTTGTAGAGAATGAGTGACAGTTCCTTTAAATAGTGTTTGTCACTAGCCCCAAGTCTGAGAAAATGGTACCTTGATGCAGTGACAGGAATAAGCAGATCCCACATAGGTCTGCCACCTGAAGTGAGATGAGATGCTCAGGGCCACTGCTTTTAAGACTTTCTTTTCCTCTTCCTCAGTGCATTCTTCTTCGCAGCATAGTGAGAACATCAGTTTAAGTAGGTGCCACAATGTTGCATTCAGTATCTCTCAATAACATTCTGATGATGATGAAGAGATGTCATGGGGAAAATTCTCTTGTGGGCTCTCTAGCTGGGAAGGTCTGTTGCCAATGTTGAAGGCACCTGTTTCACATTTCCTTGATGTTTTCCATCCGGAAACAGCAGATCAAAACTACCCAAAATCTCTTTCACAAGCAGCCTCACAGGTAGCAGATATAAAGTGAGTGTCAGAAGGTGCCAGGAACATTCTGTTACAAGAAAACTCGCAATTAAAATCAGTCAGAGGCCCTTTCTTTATTGCAAGCAGAGTTCACTGAGTGGTTCAACATTAGTGATCCACATTCCAGCCACATTCCTGAGTTGCTGGGCCTCATCCTGTGCTTTGTGAAGAAGACTCATTATCGAGAGTTCTGTAGCTCTGTAGTTCTTATTTTTAGAACATGTGTCCATTCTCAGCACTCCAAACTGTGTAAATTCAGATTTGCTCAATACCAGGCTTTCTCTTTTAATGATGTACAACCATTTTCAGTTTCCTTCCTCCACTATGTATAAGGGATTCAAGGTTCAGTAATCCTATATTGAATTTTTTAGTCCTTGCCTATTTCGCATTTCATTTTTCTTTTTCAAATTAGCAACCATGATTTTTAAAGCAATAACTCAAATAAGTTCTAGCAATACAAATCAATAAAAGAAAATAATGACTGTCCTCATTTTGTCTGAGTAACCTTAATAATTTTCTTTGGTCTTTTTATTACAGCTTGTTGGATACGTAATCAAATTTTATTTGGGTTCAAATTCAATTTCTTGAGGCTGTGGTGAATATATCTGTGTACTTATTATTCATCTGTATATTATTTTAAATAAATCATCTTTTCATGTATTTTGATCATTTATTAATTGTGTTTTCAAATGTTTTATTATGGAGTTTAAAATTTCTTTGCTTATTTTAAATATTAGGCCTTTTCTGTAGATGTGACTGAAAAATGTATTCTCTTAGTAAATGTTTGTCCTTTGTCTTCTTCAGTTGGCTTTCATGGAGAAAACTTTTTAAATATTTATTTTATTTATTTGTACATGTTTGTATATGTTTATGAACATGAATGTGGATTTTATGTGGACACCAGAAAAGAGTGTCATATTCCCTGCAGCTAGAGTTGCAAGCAGTTAGGAGCTGCCCAGGGTGGGTACTGGGAACTGAACTTGGGTGGAGCGTCCGGTGCTCTTGATCTCTGAGACATCTCTCCCTGTTTCTCAGCAAACATTTCTTTTTACATTTATTAGTAAGTTTTTAATTTTACAAGACCTTTTTTGTAACTGATTTTGTGTTTCTAAGCCTGGGGTTACATTTTAGTTTTGTGTTTTATGTTTAAATCTGTGATCTATTTTGGGACAGTTTGTATAAAGTTAATGTTTAAGTTGAGGTTCATCTTATTGGTTTCTGCATAGACCACATGGTATGAAACATCTTTCCTCTATAGACCTGTTCACCCTTTCCACAGCTTATCTGAACATGTTTAAGTCTCTTGGTGAGTTCTATATTCCACTGTATGGAATAGATTTGTATGTTAATTACTCAACTAATGCTCAATTCTCCGGAGTGCTAGTATCGTGATCATTAATAGCACAGCCATCTATTATCTTTGCCAAACTTATTTCAGTTATTTTTAGGGATTGTGGCCTACAGCAATAAAATAAATTTTTTAAAAAGCAAGATTTTGATAATTTTAGAGAATTAATAATCCACCTTGAGCGGGGCATGGTGGTGCACACCTTTAATCCCAGCACTCGGGAGGCAGAGGCAGGCGGATTTCTGAGTTCGAGGACAGCCTGGTCTACAAAGTGAGTTCCAGGACAGCCAGAGCTACACAGAGAAACACTGTCTCAAAAAACTAAAGAATAAAACAAACAAATAATCCACCTTGAATAATTTGAACCTTCACCCTATGATAAGTTTAACTCTATGAACATGATGTGTCTTCCCATTTTCCCAAGTTACCATTGGTTTGTTTTCCCGCTATTTTGTAATTTTTATCACATATAATCATAATAGGTCTAAGTATATTTCATTTTTTGAGCAGTTGTATTCTATAAGTTGAAGCTTCTGCATTTCTTGTTAACATATTTTTTCCATTTTTTCTTTTCTTTCTTTTTTTTTTTTTTTTTTTTTTTTTTTTTTTTTTTTTTTTTTTTTTTTTTTTTTTTTTTTTTTTTTTTTTTTTTTTTTTGGACAGGGTTTCTCTGTGTATCCTTGGCTCTCCTGGAACTCACTCTGTAGACCAGGCTGGCCGTGAACTCAGAAATCTACCTGCCTCTGCCTCCTAGCTGCTAAGATTAAAGGCATGCACCACCACTGCCCTGTTTAACATACTTTTAAAAACAGTATTAGTGCTGAATCAATAGCCTGTGGCTCTGATGAAAGACAATAATTCTTTAAAAGTGTCATAGAGACTCTAAATTTTCTATTTGGCAACCATATCATTTTAATATGAACAGCATTATTACATTTTAATATTTGTAATTTGGTGTATTTTTCTTGTCTGATTTTGCTGACTAGAATGTCTAGTATTATGCTGAATAATAAAAATGGAAGCTGAAATTACTAGTTTATGAAAGGGAGGGGGTATTCTGCCTTTGTCATTAAAAATTATGCTAGCTGGGAATTATTTATAAATGTTCTTTAGCAAGTAGAGATAATTCTCCTGTCTCATCAGTTAACTGTCACTGTAGATTGGCATGTGCCTCTAACTTTTGTTCCTCAGGAATTTGATATATAGATTTCATATTTCATTTCATAATTGAAATAGCCTCACTTATCCACATTGAAATGACATAATTATTTTATACATTACTGAGTTTGTTACTTCAAATTTTGTTTGGGAGTTTTGTGTTAAATTTTGAGGAAAATATCACTCTACTTTTCCATGTTTAATAATAGGATTATGCTAGTGAATATGTAAAATGAGTCTGGAATTTTTTTTCACTCATGTTTCTGAAGGAATTTTTATTAAACAGGTTTAAATTTGCCTGCAAATTATCTTCAAAAGTCAGTGAAATCATCTGACTTTGGAGATTTATTTTTCTAGAGCTTTCTATTATGGATTTTTTTCACATGTGGAGCCTTTCAGATTATTTATTTCCTCTCAGATGAGTTTTAGTAGTTTATACTTTTTAGGAAATAGTCCATGTCTTTTACATTGTTATATTTATATAACTTTCTAATTGTATCTGGGATGTGTGTAGAATTGTATTTCTTTGTGGAGACTGGAGTGCTTATATCGAAGCAGTTTTCCATTGCGGAGATTAGCAACACATGTCTTTTCTTTTGGTTAGGCTTACCACACACTTATTAACATTTTTAAAAGCCAGCTTTGGGTTTCATGGACTTATCTCTTTTCTTTTTATATTTCCAATAATAGTGATTTATCTCATTTTTACTTCTTACTCTTTTCTCCTTGTATTAAGATTTACATTTATTCTGCTTTTTAATATAGTTTCTTCAAGTAGGAACTTAGGTTATTAACTTGAGCTCTTAAAGCAAATGTTATAGTATCCAGTGCTATAACTTTCCTGAGCAGCACTATTTAATGTATGGTTGATACACAACTTATTTTTACTCAGTTATGTGTGTTTTAAATAGACCTCTTGTTTGTCCTGTGGTCTGAAAGAGTATTGTTTAGAAAAAATTCTCTATTGATTTTCTTAATGTTTGGTAAGAGAAAGAACAGTATTCATGGTTTTCAATTCTTCTAAATTCATGAATGATGTTTCATGGGGGTATTTATTCCCTGTTAAAGTTTGAACTTCAGAGAGTTTCTTGTTGGCAGCATGTAGTTGGGTGACTTCTTCTAGATCTATATGACCGTCTTTCTCTTTTAATTGATATACTTTGATAATATATTCATACTAGTTAGGAAAGTTATTTATAAAATATCATTTTGTTAGATTTTAGTTTAATAACTTTAATAAGTTTCCCTGCCTACAACTCTGCTCCCCACCCCATAAAAGCAAAGCAAAATTTCACTTTTCAGAATATGAGTGTTGAGGTTTCTGTTAATTTAGTCATAAGCATTTTATTAATTTGATATAAAGATGCAACTTCTATATATATTTATTTTATATATGTTCATCTATTGTTGCTGTCTTCAGACACAGAAGAAGAGGGCATAATTTCCCATTACAGATGGTTCTGATTCACCAAGTGTTTTCTGAGAATTGAACTCAGGACCTCTGGAAGAACAGTTTGTGCTCTAAACCGTTAAACCATCTATTCAGCTCCAAGAACTACTTTTATATAATAATCATGTATTGTAATTTGCCCAAATTTGTTCATTTTAATGATTATTGCATTTGTTTTTTGTTTTTTATTCTTTTTTATTAGATATTTTCTTTATTTACATTTCATATGTTATCCTGAAAGTTCCCTATACCCCACCCCCCGCCTTGCTCCTCTACCCACCCACTCCCACTTCTTGGCACTGGCATTCCCCTGTACTGGGGCATATAAAGTTTGCAATACCAAGGGGCCTCTCTTCCCAATGATGGCTGACTAGGCCATCTTCTGCTACATATGCAGCTAAAGACATGAGTTCTGGGGGTACTGGTTAGTTCATATTGTTGTTCTACCTATAGGACTGCAGACCCCTTCAGCTCCTTGGGTACTTTCTCTTGCTTCCCCATCGGGGGCCCTGTGTTCCATCCTATAGATGACTGTGAGCATCCACTTCTGTATTTGCCAGGCACTGGCATAGCCTCATAGGAGACAGCTATAATAGGGTCCCTTCAGCAAACTCTTGCTGGCATATGCATTTGTTAATCGGGTTGTCTATTATCAATGTTTCTTTACTCTTTCAGTAATTAACCTTCCAGTGCACTTTACAGGCAATTCCTTTTCTGGCATCCATTGGCAAGCTTGCAATGCAATGACTACTGGTATTTTGTATTTATCACACCTGGAATTCTCTGAGCCATTTGGATGAGTAGGTTACTGTTTGGTTAATTTTAATTAGATTTTTTTTTTTGCTATTGTTTCTCTAATTATTTCCTTTTGCTGTTTTATTATTTTCTCTTGAATTCTCATTGCATTTATGTTCTTGTCCACACATTTCTGTGAGGGTCTTGATTTTTTACCACCCCCATTGTAAAAAATCTATTACCCTCTCTTAAAATTCACTGATACATCCACTTCAACTCTTATCCAGAACATCTACTAAGCTTCCTATCTTTGTTACTGTACATTGTAGCTTATGTACACCCATGAAATGTCAGAAGTGAGTCCTGGGCTAGAGAGGTGGCTCAGTAGGTAGAGGTGCTTGCCACCATGCCTGACAGTCTGGGTGCCTTCCAGAGACCCACGTAATGAAAGGAGAGAATTGATTCTCCCAATTGCATCTGACCTAACTAGGAACACCAAGGCATCTGCATGCCCACATACATATGCTGTTGTACATACATGCTAACATTCACACATACACAAATAAATACATAAAGTATTAAAATTTTAAAGTTCTGTCTGTTTATTTATTAACATTTATTAATATTCCCACTTGGTGTGGCAGTGTTCTCACACACTCCTTTCCATAATCATGGCTCCTTTAGTTCTTAAATTATGAAGGTGACTGTCAAGCCTTTGCTAAGTCTAACACATGGCTACTGTCACAGGCTGTTTCTCTTGCCCTATTTCTCTTCTTGCTTGTTTCTTTTTGGTATGTGCATTATATTGCTGTTTCTCCTACTGTTTTGCTGCAAGCTGAACATTTTATATAATATCTTAAAGCCTCTGTGGGTGCAGATGCCACTGTGAGCCTTCCTGTTTGTGCTTTCTAGTCGACTTATTGCGTGAACACCTGGTTTCTTTTAGTGAGTTTTTTGTACCCACACAGATCTTAGTCTCTATATTTGCTCTGATGCAAGTACTGGTTCAAGGTTTGTGACTCTGGGGTAGCAGTAGTTTTGCAGTGTTCACTATCACTCACTAAGGGTAAGATGGATGGATCTTCACTTCTTGAAGGCAGATATTTCTATTGTTTTCAGCAAGGCCCCAGGACATGAATATGCGACAAAATGAATCAGTCTTTTTAAGCAAATTCCTTTGAGATTGGTTCTGACACCATGAGGATTTTACCCAGCCAACTATTTCTTCTTCTATCTTCCCAGGCAGACAAATGGCTTAGCCCACACTTTTTCCTCCAAGTCAAAAGAATCTTTTAACAGCTCTTTGGCTACTCCCCACCCTTTACCCATACAAGTCTCACTGTCTACAGTCTATTAAAATTTTTATCAGTTCTTCTGGAAAGAGAGGAGTAATTGTCATTTATAGGGCTGATTTTCTTTCTTTTAAAACAAAATCCCAGAGTCACACTCACACCAGTATTGGTCAAGGCCACTTTTCTGTCTCTCTGACAACTTGAATCTGAAGTTGTGCACTTACTGGATTGGTCCAAAGTTATAAGGCCTTTGGCTTGCCCCACAAAGCATAAATCCACTGACTTGGATACTGCATAGCCAGGGATGCCTGGGGCTCTAGTATCTCCCCAACAACATTCTGTCCCTTAATAAGGCTGGACTGAAAGAGGGTGTCTTCATCCATAATAGCACTGGATAAGAGTTCTGGCATAACTAGGAGCTTCAGGGAGAGGGATCTTTGTCCATAGCTGTACCTAGTAAGTAGTCCTGCCGTACTGTACTGGAGAAGCAGGGAGAAAGAATGGGTTCTGATTGGACATCACAGACTCAAAGCAAAGCAAAGATCTCCCAATTTTAATATGCACACTTACCTCAAGTGGCTTAAAAGAATTTTTACCTTTCACTGGGAATCAGAACAGAACCAGTTGTAGGTTTTCTTTCAGTGCTAGGGACTGTACCTGTGATTTTTTGGATTATTGGCATATGCTCTACCACAGAGGTGTAGCCCCAGTTCTGACCATTTGATCATACCTTTCTCCAGTGCTGACTCATTTGGCTTTATGACTCTGTCACTGGCATGACATTTTTTCATTAGCAGTTATGAGTGTCCTCAGAGAATTTATAATCAAGAGTGTCCACTTGTAGCCTTACACTTGTATAACCTTAGATGCATCCCCATTCCGGTGAGGTATGCTTGAAGCAGCACACTCTGGAGACAATTCTACTGTACTGCTGAGAATTTTCACTTGTAAAGATTCTCTGCACTTCTCCCAGGACCCCACACATAGCCAGGACTTGCTGATCTGTATACTAAAGACATCTTTAAATGATGCTTGGATTCTCCCCAAGCTTACTTTTTTCTTTTTTTTTTTCTTTTTTTTTTTTTTTTTTTTTCTTGGCAGTGGTTGTGGTTTAATGCTGGGTTTAAGGGGCACTTTCTCTGCTGCATTCTTAAGACTTGCTACGCTGAAGCTCCTGAACCTGCCCTTCTTCCTTTCCCCCTTTAATTTTATTGCTCAGGCTCAGCGTCTTCTTGCCATTAATTTAGAAGCCTCACAGCGATTCATAAGAACTGAATTTGCATTAGATATTTAGTGAACCCACATGGTACTTGAGGCACACTTGTACATGTAAACAGTAGGGTTTGGCCAGGAATTCTTTAAATCCCAGCCAGTGTATACTTCTTTAGTACTTCCCTGCAGATTCTTAGTCTATCATACCCTAGATGCTTAGGGCCAGGAGAATTTGTTAGATATTTATTTCATTCTCTCTGTCTCTGTCTCTGTCTGTGTGTCTGTGTGTCTGTGTGTCTGTGTGTGTGTATGTAAAACTTTCAGAATGTTTGTAGATATGCAATGAAATATGTTGAACTTGAGTTTAAACCCCAGCTTATGAATTTACCTTATAATCACATGATAAAGACATTTTTATCGAGTATTTTCAGTGCAGCTGGTTTGAACTATGTATGTCACAGGAAGGCAGGTATGGAATCTGCCACCTGTACCACCATGTAAATGCTCAAAAAGTCTCAAGTTTAGAGCACAGCTGAATTCAGATTTCTGTATCAGGGATACTAAACATATACAGAGCTTTTATTATCTATGATTTAATTTTCAAGTAATGTGGGCCTATTTTTTATTTTTATAAATGTTTGTGTATTGTGCATATCTAACAAGAATCTTTCAGTATGCCCATTCTGCATTACCATTCTATACATTTTAAATTGTTCACATTAAATGCTATGACCAGGGTGTGAAATTGAATCTAATCAAGAATTACTTAGTCTGACATAACTAAGTCACAATGAAGCTCACTGATAAAATATTTCAGTGGAAAATGATATAAATTTAATGTAAAAAGCTAAGAATCCTATTGTAAAAGCAAGGCAGATCTCTTAATTTGTTTGATTAATACATTTGCTAGTATACAACAAATTAAATAACTTTAATTTATATGTGACTCGATTAATTTATTTTCTTTATTTTTAATCTTATCTTCAATTACAAAAACTTAATATTTTTTAAACTGAATCATCTTTGGTTTTTATTAAAGTTTGGGTGGTTATAGAAAATCAAAGCATCCAAGATTCCAATGAATTAGATTCAGAGGCTGTCTAAGGCACTTGAAATTCTGTAGCATTGGTGAAATTGAAGCTACAGCTCATGCTCTGCCAGTGCCCTTCCCACAATCCCATCTCGGTTTGCTTTATTATCAAAAAGTTAGAGAAATCCTTGCTCAAGGAAGCCTGGCTTGGTTATCTTCAAAAGTCTCCCAAGATTCTCAATATAGCAACATCTTCTATAGTCAGCTTTATGAATTTGTTCTTTCAGTTTCACATCTCTTGAAAAGGGCTTGAATCTACCAATTGATGAAGAGTAGACATCACGGGGGCATCATGCCTTTCTATTTGAAAATCTGAGAACATAGTACAGCTACATGCACAAAAGGTAGTTAATAGCTTCGAAAATGTTTCAACTGTTTACATACAGATCTTAAACACCATCCATCATAAGTGTTCCTGATTAAATACACAGAGCTAAACCCAAGCATCTCATAATTTTTTTTGACAAATACTCACTCTGGCATAATCAAACTTTGCTGTAAAGGACAAAACAAAGATGGTAAGGACAGAAGTGCTTTTGTCAGGCCAGTGTAATAGGGGGGGAGCATTGCAAAGAGAAAATGAGTGGGCCTCTTGTTTTCCCGAAATAAGTAAACTCAGAAATTATCCACTAGTCTTACAGAGTCACAGGAGTAGTAGAGACTTCTCCACTGTAAGCATGCACAAAGGCAGGTCATGGACTTAGCTATTTCCAAGTAGGAAAAACTGTGAGGGGAGCTCTGAACTTTGGCCATGTGTTGGGAGCACAAGCCCAGGTAAAGGCTGAAGGCTGGCATTTTTCCCTTGTGTAGAAAAAGAATGGTATTGGTTCCTATACAACTCAGGAGAGGATAAACACTGAGAAGGGACAAAGTAGAGAAAAAGTAGGGTGTCCAGGGTTCATGGTAGTACTGCTTCTGTGAAATCATCTTTTGAAAGGTGCTGACAAAGGAGAAGTTGGCTTAGAGTTCTAGAGATGGAGCATTTCAAAAGAGGGTGCCTGACAAGAAGAAAGAAAACCATGCAAAGGCTCTTCCCAGGAAATAACAGCTCCCAGCTGAACAGTTATTTCTAAAGTCACTTCACTTTGATCAAAAATAATCTCAAAGAAAAGTTATTTTTTGATGCAACAACTATGACTCCTCCTGTCTGGTTGAGCTTAAGTATGTAACTGGTGCAGTGAGGGTTGGTCATTTGTTATGAATACCTACGAGTTTTAAAGTGCTGTGGCGAGGGGTGGGGGGGATGGGAGGGCAAGGATCTTTAACAAGAATCTCAGGTTATACTTCTAAATGCCTTTAACAAGTACGAGGCCAGATCTGACTTCACCTATGATGTCTCCTTTACTAGTATTTTCACACTATCTAAGATCTATTGCCTTGCAACACAGGATCTTCCTTACTCCCTGCAGCAATTTGGAATGGCTCTTGTCCCCCCAGTGACTTATATGTAAAAGATCTGGTCCCCAAAGAAGAAGAGAAAGAAAGAATGAACTGTTGGTACAATTCAAAGTTGGTTCAACCTTTATATAAGGTGGGACCTAGATAGGATATTATGTCATTGTAGATGTGTCTTTAAAGGAGATAGTGGGGTCCTGGCCTGCTCTTGTCTTTCCTTGTTCCTTGGCTATCATGAGGTAAATAGCTGTGCTCTAGTCCATAATGTATGGTGGTGCCGCAGACCCAAGTAATAGAGCCAACTAACTTCACATTGAATTTTAGGGGAATGGAAAGAATTTGCTTAACGCTTGATCTCTAGTGTTAGTGCCTCAAGAGTGACCTAACCCTTCTGAACTACTCTGTCGTCATGCCTAGAAAAGGTAGGACTGCAGAAGTCCAGACCTGCCACACAGAGGATGCTTTCTTCAGCATTAACAATAATCATGAATACCCAGGTCTGGCTGCATCTAACCTGTGACGAGGATCCAAGGAGGGATAAAAATCAATAACCACGCTGGTCCTGTTGCAGGTCTAATGAGTAGATGCAAGGTGAAAGCCCTGCCTTAAGTGAGCAATCCTTCTTGAGAACGATGCTGAATCAACACAGGTAATTTCTGTTTGTTCATTTACTGTGGGCTTTAGCCATAATTCTGTTCTTAACCAGAAAATATGTCGCTCTCCCTGCATCAGAGTATAAGCCTGTTCTACTCTGAAGCACTTAGCCACCTTTTCTATGTCACTTGGTTGTAAATTAATGAATAGTGTTTTTCCTAATCACAGTTGCTATCAGTGTATTAACAAGAAAGCTAGCTGAAGAGCAGAAATCTTAAGGTGAAATAGCTTTAGTCAGCTCTGGCATCCGGATCATCACGTCTCCATAAAGTACAACTGTTACTGAAACCATAATAATTGACTGTCAGAGGGAAAGAAGACAGACACACTGGAGGACAGGCTCTTTGTGGTGGCTGGCCTACCTGCTGTTTTTCTCACACTCAGAGCATCTCTTTGGTATGAGAGGGAGAAGCTGAAGGTCACTGAGCCCTTTGCAGAAGGGGACCATGGACCTCAAGGCAGAGAAGCAGCCCATGCTGGGAGACCCACAAAGCCCCCTTTATTGCTGTGTGGGCAGCTCTACACTTGCATCTCATTGAGAGCGTTGCCTCACACATCCACAGCAGCAATTAAACAGAAAGGACGGAAACATCCGCCTGCTTGTTTAAGATGGCCAACAAAAGAAGGGAAGCAGTGTTAGAGAAAAGGAGGAAGGTCTGTCGAATCAAACCCGCATCCTGTAAAGCTCACAGAGGAAACAGGGAGGCTGGGAAAGGGCCTTTCCCATCTGCCAAAATGTGTGTCTGTTAACCAGTATATAAAGAAATGGAATTTTGGTTCACTTGCCATAGTGTTAATTTCAAAATAAATTGTAAACAATGTACTTAATTTCTCAGGCTGTTCCTCCAGGGCACAGTTCTATTTATGAGCTCAATGAATAGATAATGACAAATCTAAATTGATAGAGAAATAGCAGCCCAAAGCTTAGAGGAGTGGGAAAGGAATTGGGAAGTGAGGTAGGACAAAGACACTACATGGGAAAAAGCAGGATAGTAGGAATGAGAGAGTGGAGTTTTCAGAAATTCATGTATATACATAATTGTCACCTTCCTTCCACCTGCCTCACTTCCTGGGCCTGGGCTGCCCCGTTTCCAGTAACAGTCTCAGTAGGATAGCCACCTCTTTCCTCTGGACCATTCATGATAATTGGGATAACTAAAGATATGCCATTCTGAAGATGCAGGTAGATTTGTCTAGGAAGAGGACATCCTTCTTAACTGCACTTATTTCTAGCAGACAGTGGGTGTACATCCAGAGTCAGGATGCCTTGTAAGTTGAATCCACTAGGGAGGGAGATATGACTCTCTGGAATGGATGAGGGGGAAGAAGGCTATCTAGATAGCCTGTGAACCAGACAAAGAAAGCTATTCTAAAACTCTGAGACATTCAGTCTTAATAACAGATATGGGTTGTCCTGTGAGGACACTAATGTGTCTGGAGTTACAGAGGTAGATGTCACATGTAGTTTCACACTTTACTACACTCTCTGAGACTAGGAGGCTCATCAGCTTTGGACAGGAGTTATCTCGCCCCAGAGACAGGAAAGAAAATGTGGGTCTGGCACAGATGATGTTGCCCACAGTCACCCTCCATGCTTACTGTTTGTCACTGAAAACCTGACATACCCCATGATACTGGTATTTTTATCCAACCCAGTTTTGCAAAAATGAATGTTAAATCACACTTACGTTTGTCCTAGTTGCAAGCCTGAAGAGTACCTGGGTCATGAACTTTCCTTTTGCTGCTGTAATGCTGCCTGGCCAGCCAGGGAAGCCCTGCCAGTCATTATGCCACAAATTACACGGTAATAAATGTGCTTGGCACCCTCTTCTTCAAACACAGAGAATTGGTATGCATAGGCAAGCGTACACTCAATGAAAATGGAACACTGGCTAATATTGACACAACTGTTGTTGAGAATGTCATGAGGACCACCCTCCCCCCACACCTTGAATAATGGCTTTACTGACTTTGTCTAGTAGAGATGCACCTTGCGTGTGTTTGTTTATTTGTTTGAGACAGGATTTCTCTGTGTAATACAGTTGGGCCCACGAGAGGGGCAGATAGAGTCTTGAGTGAATGTGTATTGACATGAGCATGACCATGTCAAGGATCCCCATGCATCAGACCAGTGGGCAAGCCTTCCTCTGCTCCATGTGCTGATGTTGACAGTATGTGCAGAATATGGATGAATTTTTCTCCTTCTACATGCTTACAGTCTGAGACTGCTTCCCTATGGAGACCTGCTACCAATAGTAAGATTAGCAATCCATGTCTCCTGGTTCAACTGCTAATAATAACCCCACCATTCCGTTGTATACAATAAGCTTGCCTCCTTTATTCAGCCAATAAAATAGATCCACAGATTTTTTGGGGCAGCTGCTGGTGTACTACGATCATAGTTCCCATAATTTACCCAATTCTAGCTTTTTTTTTTATCAATTAGATTTTATTAGATATTTTCTTAAATTACATTTCAAATGTTATCTCGAAAGTTCCCCCCCTCACCCCACCCTGTTACCCTGCCCACCCACTCCCACTTCTTGGTCCTGGCATTCCCCTGTATTGGGTATATAAAGATTACAATACCAAGGGGCCTCTCCACCCAATGATGGCTGACTAGGCCATCTTCTGCTACATGTAGAGCTAGAGACACATGTTCTGGGGGTTCTGGATCATACAGAGACTCCCCCACCAGGGGGGGATCCATCCCATAATCAGTTATTAAATTCAGACACTATTGCATAGGACAGCTAGTGCCTACTTAAGGGAACCTGAAATAGCTGTCTCATACAGAAGTGGATGCTCATAATCATCTATATGATGGAACACAGGGCCCACAATGGAGAAGCTAGAGATAGAACCCTAGGAGCCGAAGGGGTCAGCCACCCTAGAAGAGGAACAACAATATGAACCAATTCTAGCTTTTATGTTCATGTGTTTAGGTCTCTATTCTTTATTTATTCCCTCATAACCCCAGTCAGGTCAATTCCTAAAGGTGTGCAGTTCTAGGAGACCCCAAACTTGTAATCCTCTTGTTTGAGCCTTAATAGTGATAAGTTTACAGTCATACACCAATAGGCCCAGCACTTTAAATTTTAAACTCTCTCTCTCCATATATGTATACACATACACACACACACAAACACACACACACACACACACACATATATATATATACATATATATATATATATATATATATATATATATCACATAGCCCCCTCCATAGATGGCTATGTATATGTGTGTATGTAGATACATATGTTTATATGTGTGTTTTGTGTATATGTTTATACATATACATACACACATCCTCCAGAGAGATGTGGAGAGGCCCATGCATCTGCCAACACGTATACTTGACCTCTCTACTCTGTATGAAGACATTTGAACACATAGAACCATTAGCATACTATTTTAGAAAGATAAGTTAAAAATGTCAGGGTGCAGGAGAATATATCTGTGTGTATTTATATAAATATATGTATTTGTACTTATATAAATGGATTTATATACACATATGTATTTACATATCTTTGTCTATGGCTTTATCTGCTTGACATTATAACATGAGATTATCCTTATTTTCTTTACAGAATATTGTATGATGAAAAACATCAATAGTAATACCATACTATGATTTATTATAATTTATTCAACCATTCTATTGATAATGCACATGTTAGTAGATCCCAGTGTGAAGGTTTGGCAGACACATTGAAGGGAAGGAAAAGCATGTGTGTGTGTGTGTGTGTGTGTGTGTGTGTGTGTGTGTGTGTGTGTGTGAGTGTGTGTGTGAGTGCGTGTGTGTGTGTGTATATCTGTGTATGCTGTGTGTGTGTGTGTGTGTGTGTGTGTGTGTGTAAAGAATGGTGCTATCATGAGCCACTAAATTCAAACGTCTGTGTATCCTGCTCTATGAGTGTGGTGGCAGGTGTGGAGCACCCTAGAGATGGTGTGATTGGCAGCACTGCTCTCTGCCTTCCCAGTGCTGCTGCTCTCCTCTGTCTCTTCCTGCTCATTCACTGATCTCCGTTTCTTTGGTGACAAAGCTCTTCTTTAATGACCTTTCCATTTGACTGTAAGTGGCCAGAGAAGTCCTTGAGTCTGTGGGGCCCCAAGAACTCCAGGCCTCATCAAGAGCAGATGGGCCAGTGCTCCTGTTGGGCCAGTGCTCCTGTTGGGCCAGTGCTCCTGTTGGGCCAGTGCTCCTGTTGGTGCTTCTGCTCTCCCACAATGCAAGAAGTGCCCAGCTGTTGGAAATTTAGAGCTGGACCAGAAACACAACATAGAAGCATTTCAAATGTGTGTGGGCCTTTCTCCAGCCTGCATTTAATCAGACTTAGCCTGCTTCCTTACCCATCCACAGCTGGCACATGTAACCCATAGTCAGGCGGCAAGTGCTACAGTCAGTTGCCCCATATGGGGTCCTTGGCTCTTGGCTTCCCGGTATAGGAAGTCTTGGGTCTGTGATACCTGTTTTTATTTGACTTTCTGTTTATAAGTCAAGTCCCTCCCTTTGTTAAGTGAGCCTCAGCTTCCTTTGCTGGCTAGTGTCCTCTGGCTGGACCCTAAGAATCTCATAAGCCTAGCCATTGTGACTGACATGCCTACCTTTCTCCTCAAATTTCCAGCTCAGGACTTCATCCAGTGGTCCTCACTTAATGCAAAAAAATGTGAGGCATCCACCAGAGAGATGTGGTGAGGGCTATGTATTAGCCAACGTGTGTACTTGACCACTCTGTATGGTGACATTTGAACACATAGAACCATTCACATACGGTTAGAAAGGTAGCTTGGAAATATCAGAGGGTGCAGAGTGAACCCCACTTGATGCCAAGTGGACACTGTCAGTACTGTGTCTCCACTCCACCTGTGTCTTTACAGGCCCCAGCCTCTTCCCTGATCTCATTTTTTGGTATAATCCTGGGTTCCCCCAGTCTGTCCTAGCAAGGATGTGCAACTATCACACTTGGCTCTTAGCAAGTAAGATACTGCGGGAGGGAGGTTTTCTGTGTTCTTTTCTTCACTGATCTGGGCATAGAAACAGTAAGTTTCTGCAGAGCGGGTCTGAGAGAGCTGGGGGGGGGCACAGCCCCCACTTGTCCTATCACTGGGGCTCTCATTGTTTGCATCCCATGCTTTAAACGCAGTTTCTTGTACTTCCTCGAAAAACTAGGACACGGTCTCTTAAAGTGTAATGATGACGCTCCCTTTATCATCCTGAGCTTTAGAACTTTGCTTCAGGTACTTTTAAATGAACAGTCTCGAAATCATGAAATTAAACCGCCAGTCATTAGAGCTGATCCGCTGTGCCTTGCCCGGCGTGCCTCCTTTTCATATTGCATTCATGATGGACAGTTCCTTGCATGAATAATAGAATGGCCCTGAATGAATTCATGTCAGCTCTGCCTAGGGGAGAAGCACAAGGTGAGCCAGGTGACTCCGAGTGTGATCCTCTGGCTGTTGACATTACTTTTAAACTTCTCTTCTTTAGGCTGCAGCCCTGCGTATTAAATAAATGATAAACACGGCTTCTCTCACCAGTCAGCTCACTGTTTGAGCTACAAAGAGTGGTTCCCAGGTAGCTGAGAGGTTAATATCACTGAATTATGTATTTATTCTGTGTGGTTTAGGTATGCCTGTTGTCTGTCTTTCCTCAGATTGCTTTTTTTGCAAAGCCATCTGACTTCAGATAGAGGAATTAGATAATCTTCAGCAAGGGTGGATTACAAAGATGGATTTTGTCTTTGGTGGAAGAAAACAAACAAAAGTAGGTAACTGGTTTTGTTTCTTTATTGGATTAGGGTTCATAGTCTGTTATTTCCATTATAAAAAGAAACAGTTGGGTGAAAACAGCTGTTGGTAAAATGAATAAATTGAAGAGGTCCGTAGCAGTGTGTCACATAGGGTCCCCCAACCTGCAGATCTCTTGAAACCCATGCTGGATGCAGGAGAGTGGCTGTTTCTAGCTCCTGTTTCTTTTCTTTTTCACATAGAGAGGGAATAGGAGAGAGAGCATTGTGGAAGACAGCTTGTCAGAGTCAGTTCTCTCCATGTATGTTTCATGGCTGAAATTCAGCTTGGTAGACTTGGCAGCATACACCTTCACCCAACAAGCCATCTTGCAAACTTCCTATCCCTTCTTCCTACTGCACGTGTGACACAATTGTCATTCAGATAGAAGAGGGATGAGCTGAAGAAAGGTACTCTTGGTGTGAATGAAAAGCTGCTCAGAAATCTTAATCATAAAGAGGGGTGGAACTGCCAGCTTCTGCTAAGCCTCGCTGTGCTTTGAGGAGTCTTCCAGGCACCCCATATTGCAATGGGAAAAATCAATGAGTATATTCCTTCTCCCACTCTTTTCTTCTCTGTTTTCCTCTTACAGTTACTCTCTTCTGTATAAGTTTCTTTGCCTCTTATAAACATTTTGCGTGGCCATCTCAAAACTAAAAGAGGAGCCTAGTGATTGTGTTCACACATCATAAAAGCAAAGCTCACATCCCCAGGAAATGGGTTCTGTTTCAGCCTAACAGAATGTGAGCCCTAGGCAGACACATCTGATTCCCAGGATTCTGAAGAGGACCATTTAGATTTCTTAGTACTTTTCTTCTCAATCCTTCAGTACACTTGTCTGACCTATGAAAAATACAAGAATTACAACCCAAGTATGCTGCTCAGACTACAGAGATCTGGTCTCCCTCTGCTAGATTGAATTGATTTAGAGACAGATATTCTAGCTACTAGATTGCTCACATGAGTTGGTCTAGAAAGTGATTTGTGGATGTTTTATTTTATTACAATTTATATTATCTTTAAACTATCTCTATCTATCAATAATTAATATTTTAGACTCTAAAACTGAGGAGATAAGGGCTGGAGAGATGGCTCAGTGGTTAAGAGCACTGACTGCTCTTCCAGAGTTCCTGAGTTCAATTCCCAGCAACCACATGGTGGCTCACAAGCATCTGTAATGAGGTTCTGATGCCCTCTTCTGGTGTGTCTGAAGAGAGTGACAGTGTATTCACATACATGAAATAAATAAATAACTCTTTAAAAAAAAACTGAGGAGATAAAAGCAAAGTCTTTGAAACATATTAAACACATTGATATATACTTACTATGTGAGAAATAATACCAGCATATCCACTCCATTGCCTGAGCCCTATCTTAAGTAGACTGTTACCATTAAACAATGTCTTAATGTATAAATGGAGTAGTATAACTTTCAAAAGATCAAGTCACTTATAGCAGACCTGGAGAGGTTTGACCAATCATCGATCATAGTGTCTGAAAGAGGCGTTGGTGGTGTTCCAACATATTTGATTCTTTTTTTTTTTTTTTAATTTATTTATTTATTTTTTTCATTTACATTTCACATGTTATCCAGAAATTTTCCCTTACCCTCCCGCGTCCCCGCCCTGCTCCCCTACCCACCCCCTCCCACGTAATGGCCCTGGCATTCCCCTGTTCTGGGGCATATAGAGTCTGTATGACCAAGGGGCCTCTCCTCCCAATGATGGCCAACTAGGCCATCTTCTTCTATATATGCAGCNTAGTATCCACATATCAGTGAGTACATGTTATGTGAGTTCTTTTGTGATTGGGTTACCTCGCTCAGGATGACATCCTCCAGATCCATCCATTTGCCTAGGAATTTCATATATTCATTGTTTCTAATAGCTGAGTAGTACTCCATTGTGTAAATGTACCAAATTTTTTGTATCCATTCCTCTGTTGAGGGACATCTGGGTTATCTCTCTAAGCACATAAGAAAGTGTCCTACTGCTGGGCGTGGTGGCACATGACTTTAATCGGAAGGCAGAGGCACATGGATTTCTGAGTTCGAGGCCAGCCTGGTCTACAAAGTGAGTTCCAGGACATCCAGAGCTATACAGAAAACCCAAAGAAAGAAAGAAAGAAAGAGAGAGAGAGAGAGAGAGAGAGAGAGAGAGAGAATAGAAAAGAAAAGAAAAGAAAAGAAAAGAAAAGAAAAGAAAAGAAAAGAAAAGAAAAGAAAAGAAAAGAAAGTATCCTACTGTACTGGCTGGTTTAGTGTGCCAACTTGACACAAGCTGGAGTTATCACAGAGAAAGGAGTTTCAGTTGAGGAAATGCCTCCTTGAGATCCAGCTGTAAGGCATTTTCTCAGCTGGTGATCAAGCGGGGAGGTCCCCTTGTGGGTGGTGCCATCTCTGGGCTGGTAGACTTGGGTTCTATAAGAAAACAATCTGAGCAAGGCAGCTTAAGCAAGCCAGTAAGTAACATCCCTCCATGGCCTCTGCATCAGCTCCTGCTTTTTGAACTGCTTGAGTTCCAGTCCTGACTTTTTGGTGATGAACAGCAATGTGGAAATGTAAGCTGAATAGACTCTTTCCTCCCCAACTTACTTCTCAGCCATGGTGTTTGTGCAGGAATAGAGACCCTGACTAAGACACCTACTTAGCCTCCTTGTACATATAAACTAGTCCTAGGTACTTTCAGGAAATGTTAAGGAAATTGAGTAATAGCAATGAAAATTCATGTAAGTCTCCCCTTCTGTAAGAACAATAAAGATAAAGGTGATAGAGTTAAAAGATACAGGAACCCTTCCTTCACTTCTTTCCTCTGTATAAACTCTACTTTCTAAAAACCAGGCTCAAAACATCTGAGAGGTAGAACTGGAAATTTGGCTCAGAAGTTAAGGGCACTTATTGCTCTTTCAGAGGACCTAGGTTCAATCCTCAGAACCCACATGGTGGCTCACAATCCTCTGTAACAGAGTCCAATGCCCTCTCTGTTCCAAAGACTCCGATGCCCTCTTCTGATCCCTGCTGGCACCACTCATGCATGTACTTGGTGCATAGACACATACAGGCAATGCACCCATACAAATAAAATAAATAAGTTAAGGAGGAGGAGGAGGAGGAGGAGGAGGAGGAGGAGGAGGAGGAGGAGCAGGAGAGCTGCTGCTGCTGCTGCTGCTGCTGCTGCTGCTGCTGCTGCTGCTGCTCATGGAATAATGTGGTGAATGCACAGCTATTTAGCAAGCAAAGGTCTTCTGAACTCACCCTGACTATTGCATTCATGACTCTGCAGCTCACTGTGGCTCTCTCCACAAGACCCACAATAAGACTAGGCCCTTCAAATTTTCATCATGGATGGGGAGGCTGAGAAGAGCACATGAGGCACCCTTCCCTGGAGGACTATTAACAACAGTTGTTGGGGAAGTTAGGGGTTTTGTTTTCTTTTGTTTGTCAGATGTGTAGCCACAGTTATGTTGCTCATGTTCCAATAAATAACCTCCCAGCCACACTCTGGCAGGAAACTAATCAAGCTCAGTGAGTTGAATAAGAGAGAGAGAGAGAGAGAGAGAGAGAGAGAGAGAGAGAGAGAGAGAGAGAGAGAGAGAGAGAGAAAGAGAGAGAGAGAGAGAGAGAGAGAGAGAGAGATCAAAGTAGGAAGGCGACTTGTTAAGAATCACACCAGCAGGAAGAGGATATGGAGGATGGAAATTCATTATATGAATTTATGGAACTGTCAAGTAATAAAAAGATTAATTAAAAACCAGAGACACTATTAATTGTTCTACTGATTCATTGTTCACTGTTACTCTATTAATTTTTTCTTTAAAATGTCTCTAATGTCTATCCATGTCTCTCAATCCTATTCATATGCTGTGGCTTCATGCTGGAAATATACCTGTAAAATCCAAATTGTAAAGTCAAAGCAACTCTGGCCTTCCCTTCACATGAAAGACTGTGCAGTGAAAGCAGTGGTGAATTTGTGGGTCTAATCTGGACAGGAACCATTGTATGTAGCGTTTTTTCCATTCGGTCATAATTGTCCAATGTCTCTCTAATATGGGCATTGATAAACTCATTTTCCCAATGTTGAAATTAAAACTTAGACAGTTTAAGAAACTTAGTTCAGTATGTGGAAGCTTGAGGAGAGGAGTGCTAAGGTTGTAACCAAGAACTGACTCACAGCTAAGCTCATAGAATGTCTGTAGTGGCTTATGGTTGTTGGATAAGTCATCACTGAATGGAGCCAGTCAGTGAATGTGTGTGCAGGAGTGGAGTGAGCCAGGGAAGACTCATGGCCTGACTCATGTCATTTCTCCAGCAGAGAGCTGGTGCTGGTGTGAATCTGGTAGCTGCAGTCACCACCACCTTGACTATTACAAGTTGGTGGCAGTCTTTCCACCTGTACACAGCACAGTCTACATGCTCAGTTAAGGCAGCAGAGTGTGGAGTGATCAGCAGCTATTGAAACTAGATGGAACACAGGGTTCCCAAGGAAGAAGGAGCTAGAGAAAGTACCCAAGGAGCTGAAGGGGTCTTCAACCCTATAGGTGGAAGAATAACCATGAACTAACTAGTACCCCCTGGGCTCACGTCTCTAGCTGCATATATAGAAGAGGATGGCCTAGTTGGCCATCTCTGGGAAGAGAGGCCCCTTGGTTATGCAGACTTTATATGCCCCAATACAGGGGAACGCAGGGGCCAAGGGGTGGGAGTGGGTGGGTAGGGGAGCAGGGCCGGGAGGGGGGAGGATATAGGGAACTAGCTGGATAACACTTGAAATGTAAATGAAGAAAATATCTAATAAAAGTAGAAAAAAAAATCCTGATTGGTGGCATAGTGTACAAATGCTTTCTTCAATTAGTGTCCTCCAGAGTTAATCCCATTTACTTCTCCTATTTGGGCAACCAGCTGTTTGAAGTTGCTGGGCAACTCAGAGTTGAAAGGAAGGGGAGAGTTGAAAAAAAAAAAAAAAAAAGATGGAAACCCAATAGCTGGCTGGACCCAAGATACAGATAAAATAAAAATCTTATGCCGGATGATAGGGTGCCAACAGATCATACCAAAATAGAGATGAAAAAGGTGAACTAAATTCACATACAAGCATTCGTTTTTTTCGGGATTTATATTCTCTACGTAATGTAATTTTTTTCTCTTGAAACAGTGTGATAATAAACAACTAAGGGATTAGATGTTCAGTGAAAGGGAAAACGTGTTCTGTCTTCAGGAAAGCAAGAGAATGTGAGAGACGCCAGCTCTCCTCTGGGGCTACTCCTGCTTCTAGAGAAGTGAATTGAGAACCGAGTATGTTCAATCCTGCAGAAACTTCAGAAGCATAAAGCTTCAGGGGGTAGAGAGGCTAACAAGAACACCAGGACAATAAAAGTCAGGGTTTTAGACTGTCACTGAAGGTGGAGAAAATGAGAGGGGAGCCCACATACCCCGTGCAGCCTGGATTCTGCCTCCCATGTTGGTCCTGGGAATGCTGTGGTGGCAGCCTAACATTAATAAGAAGTAACACATTGCTATAGCTTCATCCTAGGAAAGCTGACATTATTGCCTGGGAAAGGTAGGCTTCTATCAGATATGTTAACTGCCTGTAAAAAGACAAAGGCAGTTCAGTGCTCTTTAAGTAAAGATTCACTAGGTGATCCTGGGGAGGAAATATCTCCTTAGAGCCTCTGGCAACATGCTGCCCATTTGACAGAGAAAAAAATTATTTTCATCTAAGAAACACAAGGGTGCATTCATCTTGCTAGGAAAAGCCAAATGCATAACAGAAATCACAGGAATTGCTGCGAAGCTTTCAAGTGGAGCTGGAATGCTGAGCCCACCAGGGTCAACTGTGTCCCCCTTAGCATGCCAAGTAGTAACCCAGATCTGAAAACAATACAACATTCACAACATTCTTTCTCATAATAATAAAATGAGAATGTCTCATTTAACTTTCAGTATTATGTGCTCAAAGGGCGATGACTTCTACCCATTCTATGAGAACTTAACTGGAGTGGAAGAAGAGAAACATTGAGGAACTAGGAGGTGGAGAATCATTCTTCTGTGTAGAAAGAATGATATTATTAAACATAAAAAGGATTTCTTTTTATTAATTAATAATTTAGATACTTTAAGGACTAAATATATAAACTTAAATCCTTTGTATTTATATGGCTATATGGAAATAACACATTTAGTTAATGTGCTATAACATACAAATCAATCTACTCATATATATTCATCTATATTCATACTCATATTTTCAGATGTAAATACCCTTTTAAACAGTCAGTGTCATATAACTTATTTGAACAACTTAGACATTGAAGTAATATAGTAACAATGACCACGGCTTTACAAATTCATACTTTATTTTGTTCTTCTGACCATATCATACATCTTATATGTCTGTCCAGATCTTGGAGTAGAGTGTTCATATTTTTTAGTAAATGGGATAATTAGTGATGACTACTCAGGCCCTCCCAGGTCTCCAGTGCCTTCAGTTATGCAGGGAGAAAGGACCACCTCACTATTATCATCATCCAGTAACAGCTGGCAGAGACATAAAAAGGAAAACCATGGATCTAAGATAGAAGCTGAAAGACCATGACAATGTGATTATCCAACAGGAGTTTCTGAGAAGCACAGAAAAGAAGGGTCTCCTAGTCTATGGAAGACTGTACAAGAAATGCTACCTCAGTGTTCAGAGACAAAAACCTGTGTCCAAAGGTGCAGTTCTGCTCACTGTAGCCTCAGCTTTTCACTCTCATGAGCTCTCAACCGCTTCTATAAACTCTACACTGGACTTTTCATACCCACAGCGTCTGGGATAGGGCTGAAGACTGACTGAAGTCCTTCCTGAACCCTGCCTGCCTCTTTCTCTCATCTCCACCAGAGAATGAAGATCTTCCTTTTACCAGGATGCCACCTTCGCTGTACATAGTTTCCCATTTGGTCTAACTATACATGGTCCTCTGCTGTGTCTTTGCTGTTTATGACTGCATCACTTTCAATCTACTGTCTTCCAGGATCCAAACATTGTATATTATTACCCCATTATTGCTGTTATTATTAATGCTTGATGGTATCTCCATATGCTGGTAGGCCTCTTGTGACTATTCTTATTGAAGCTATAACCATCTTCCAATATTTTTTCTCCATTTTCTTCTTTCTGGATCAGCACACAATAGTTGTAGCAAAGTTTTGAACTTTGGTCTCCTGTAAAATCAAGGCAACCTGCTGACCTGTTTATAAAGATATTTCAAGTATATGCAAGCTTCCAAGAGTATTTCTATTCTTTGCTTCTCAGAAAATATTTTTTCTCAAATGTAGGAGAAACACATTAAAATAAATCATGCCACTTTTTAAAAAGTAAGAAATACAAATGAGAGGGAAAACTGTTCCATTCTTTAAACTTTTGACTGAATTTTGAACACTGATTGAAAGTCTGTCCTATTCAGAGAGGTGTGGCAGAAACTTATGCAATATTTTAAAAAGCACAGTCCCTTCCTCTTTCAGGGTATACAGTGGGGTGCAGGAGGGGAAGACAGCCTGGAACTTACATGTCTGCTTGCCTCCTGGCATATTAAATCACTTTGAACATATGTCATGATTCCTCATAAAACAAAGGTCTAATTTACTTGGCAGTTATTGAGCAAAGGTGAAAAACTTCATATTTTTTTTTTCCTTTTAAGCAATTCTTGGCAGTGTTTTCTTTTTAAAATGAACAAGTTAAAAAATGATTCCATTTAGAATATTCAGGAAGTCTTATTTCTCCTGAGTTTGATGAGTTGGATCCTTAGATCCAGACTATGAGTGTACCTGGTGCACACACACTGCAGAGCCTAGCCTACTCAGGGTTCCACAGAGGGACAACATGTAGACAGATAGACAGGGCTAACATAGTCCAAGGAGTAAAACCCAGTTCATATTCACGATTTCTGACACCCTAGCCTAGTTCCTCTGAACAGGGGAGCAATGACTTAGAGAACACAGTCCTAAGTTTTAATGGCCTTTTCACAGACTCTGTTTCCTGAGTGAGCCGGAACACCAATTCAAATATTTGCTATTCATTTAGTGTCACTGGGCAGTCTTTGCTTCCTTTTCCTCAGACGCATTCATCTGTCCCCGTAACCTGTCTCCTGAGAGCTTTTGATGAGATTTCTTTTTCTTTATCAGGAAATTGATTTTCTTGCGTTTCTTTCTGAAATTACTGAATCCAATCTCATAGTAGAATGACTCAATTCTTGGAGAAAAAAAAATGTCTAAGTTCCTAGTGTGGTAGTCACAGGGTCAAAATGACTACCAGAAGGATGTGAGCAGAGCAGAGTAGAAGCCTTGTGGCCCACTTGGGTCTTTTCCTCCTGGTGAAGTCAGGCTTCTCCAGGCGTCATTTGTGGACACTGCACTTGATTGCCACACATTTCAATTCTAGGAAACACTGCATGCCCATAGCAACTTTTTGCTGTAATTTCTTGATTACACTGGGTTTTCTTCACTGGGTTTTCCTTGTTCGTATTTTGTAAGCATCCCAGCAACTTCCTTCTAAGCTGTCTGTCCTTAGAAGCATGCACTTAGCGTTTAGGATCAGATTGGCTTAGTTTCTACTTTTCACTGGTGATGGGCAGGTAGCTTTGGCCTCAACTTGAGTTAACAGCAGCTGGGTCTTTGGGTTCAAGGCTGCTGCTGGGTAGCCTTCTCCATCTTTCCACAGGAGATGCTCTAAGCAGTCTCATGGTGTGATGCAGTGCTTGCTATGGGACCTTTGCAAGGAGTCACACACACGTTTACTGTCCACCTTGATGTCTTACTAATGACCACTATGCTATGTTGATGATAGCAATGGGTAATAGGAAACTCATCCTTGTCTTTTGTCTAGTCAGCCTACAACTGGCTTAATGCAGCAATATGTGCAATTACTACACATGATTATGTCAGGAACACCTAATTGTCTGTAATTAAACTGTCTAGTATGTTCAATTCATTGGATTTTGCCTGGTGACCATTCTGCCACTTCTGTGTATATGAAGAAATGGACTTAGTTAAGTCTCTCCAACATGCCTGTTATTGGTCTTAAAACCCTTCCCCCCTCTCTCTGTGTATGTGTGTGTGTGTGTGCCTGTCTTTCTGTCTGTCAGTCTTTCTATCTCTCCTTCTTCCTGTTTCCAAATTGCTTTTGGTGTTACTGGTATTTATTCTGCCATGTTAGTAGAGCAGGCTGTCAGGCCAGCCACATGCAGAGGCTGGCCTGGGGTTAAAGACACTCACTTTGTTGTTTAAATTCCAACAATCTTAAGAAATGTCCAAACTGTACTCTGAAAGTACTTTTCAGAGCTGTGTCCTCAAGAGAGAAGTTAATAGCTACAGAGTTCTGAAGAGAGTGCAAACCCGACTGTGGGAATCCCCACCCCCACCCCACTCTAGGATGCTGCTGGTTACTTCTTAAAAAAAAGTCCTCTCAAAACCAAGACATAAAATTTCAGATTATAAAAAGGATGTCTGTATTCCTCTCTCTGGCTTTCTCCTAAGGTAAAAAAGGACAGCTATTATAAATAATGAAATGATTCTTTCTTGCATTAAAAAAAGAAGAAGAAAAGAAAGCCCCGGGCTCCCTTGGCAGAATGCCCCCGGGTCTTTTCCTGCAGGACTCCCCCTCTGCACTTTGAGAAACCTTCCTTCTCTCAACCCCTAGCTGAAAGACTGCACAGAAGCTGGGATGTGGATGTGGTGTACATTTTTTATTCCTTTCTTCCCAGTTATTAAGAACAAGTGAGGGAGACGGAGATGGGAGGCAGGCAGCAGGCGCAGTATATCAGTGCTTGAGAATGATTAGCTCTTACTATCTGGGCAGTGTGGACTGAAACCTGAACCCTTTAATTCTCTCCTGCAATATTTCATTCATCCTGTTGCCTTTGAAAGAGGCCTTTAAGACTCTTTCAGCCTTAGCTTAGCCCTGGGCTGCTAAGAAAGCCAGGAGAGTGGAAAGGCCAAGGGACTGACAAGAACAGCCCTAGCTATGAGGTCCCAGCCACTCACTTGCTGAAAGGCCTGCTCTAAGCAGTCTGTCAGTTGTAATGAGGATAAAGATACATAGTGACTTCTTGTAGAATCAAGATGTTTTGTTCTTTAAGTCTTTTAAATTTTTAAATACTTGAGAGATTAAGTAAATATGTGTAAGAAATTATTTCTGCAAATGTTATTTTTATGGTAACTATAGTGGGAGCCATGATGCCAAGGTTGCAAGGACTCAGATACTGGCTTTCTTTTCTGCATGTGTCTTCCCCTGCGAACTGGCCAGTATAGTTCTGTACAGCATAGTTCTTTTAAAGGCATAAATCTCTATGCTGACTTCATCAAACTGCTGCTGTCTTTCCAAGCAAGAAGGCAGTGTGCACAGGGACCGGCTCAGCTGTTTAGAAGAGAGTGTCTTTGTACAGAGTGCAAGTCCCAAAAATTGCCCTAAAATGCTCACTGAAAGCTTGTTACAGACTAGAAAATTATGTGAGAAGTTCATTGTTAGACTGAAGCACAGAATTAGCATCAGGTGCAAATCTATCAGAGGCAAAAAAAAAAAAAATGATTTTATGTTTCTTGTACCCTGTTCTATACTTACTGACATTTAGTTCCATACCAAACCCTAGAGGCTGTTTCTCTGCCTTTCATTGAAAATAGATTTTGTTTACTCACATAATGTACTCAGGTTAGAGCTCCCCTCCTTCTACCCTCCACCTCCACCTCCACCTCTCAGCTGGATCCACTCACTTTCTGTCTCTCATTAAGGAAACAACAGATTTCTGTGGGGTAATAATGAAATAAAATATTACATAATAAGATAAAACAACAACAAATACATCAGAATAGAAAAAAAGAAACAAACAGAAGAAAAGAGCCCAAGAGAAGGCACAAGAAACAGACACACTTATTCACATACTAAGAAAGGTATAATATATACACAAAGAACCTATAGAGTAAATGAGAAAAGAAAAATATATAAGTAAAATAAAATAAAAAATAAAAAGATTGTTTTGTTTTGTTTTGTTTTGTTTTTTAATAAAGACAGAAAGGAGGGAACGCAGTAACACACATAATGTAAAAGGAAGCTCCAAAGACTCCGTTGAATTCGTTTTCTGCTGGCCATCATGCAGCCTACCCATAAAAGTGTTGTTTATATCCCCAGTGAAACTCCCTTGGAGCAAACTAAATGTTCATGTACAAGTGATCATCAGTTGGAGATTGCTTCTGGGTTAGGGGGCAATCTATAAAACCATAGAGGTTAAGTATAAAGTAAGAGACTGCAAGGTGAAAAGGAGGGGAGAAATAGATAATGGTAACTGTAGTGGCAGGTGTCCCATGTCTTTCAACTTTAGGATTCCATATGGTGCAGATATGTGTAAGGTCTGTGCATGCTGCCTCAGTCGCTGCAGAGTTCATGTGGGCATCAGTCCTGTTGAATCAGAGGACCTTATTTTCTTGGAGTCCTTTATGAACTCTGGCTTTTACCCTCTTTCTGCCTCATCTTCTACAGCGTTACCGGGACCCTGAGAAGAGAGATTTGATAAAGACATTCCATTTAAGGCTGACTGTACCAAGGTTTCTAGATCTCTGCATCTTGTCTGGTCTTGAGCCTGTGTTTGTTCCCACCTGCTGCAGGAGGAACCTTTTCTGAGGATGGCTGATCTATGAGAATAGCAGAATGTCATTAGGAATTATTTTGATGCTACTTAAAAAATAAAAAAGTATTAGTTGGCTTTGTCCTAGGTTTCTAGGCTATCTGCTTACACATTCTTTGCTGCCCAAGCACTGTGGGGTGTGGGTTCTATACTATGTAGTAGGCCTTAAGTCAAAGAAGATACAAAGTAGATATTGCTTGGCTGATCACACGTGCTTTGAGCCACCACTGCACTAACACATCTTGTAGAACAGGACAACATTGTAGGTAAAATGTTTTGTGGCTAGATTGGTGTTTGTGTTCTGCCTTTTGCAGTGTGCTGAGTATCTTTCTGTGAACCTAAGAGTGAAGGTTCTATGAAGGTATCAGTTCAGTGTTTCCAAGGTCAGTGACTTGTATAGGTGTTGTCTTCAGCAATAGGGCCTTGTAAGCAGTTTGTGGAGAGCCACCTGTAGTCTTGGCAACAGCCTCGATTTTTTGGAGGTTTCCTATGAGACCCTTTCTGCCAACAACTCAATTGGATGTAACCCAATTCTACTACGAAAAGCTTGATTTTGTGACAAGAGATAGTCAACTAGGGCTCCATCTTCAAGTTACTTGGTGATTTTATTTTGATCACCTTTATATATGCATGTGTTTTAGGAAGCTTCTACTGTACTGGATTCCCACGCTACCCCTCAATGGGCTCTTAATTTTAGTTGTCTCTTCCTTCATTCCTTCCCTACTCTCCTTCCTCTCCCTTTCTACTTCATCCTCCTGTTCCAGTCCCCACCCCGTCTCATCCACCTATAACTATCTATTCTATTTCCCTTTCTAGGGATATCTATTTCTCCCCTCCTTTTCACCTTGCAGTCTCTTACTTTATACTTAACCTCTATGGTTTTATACATTGTAGCTTGGTTATCATTGACTTGACAGCTTAAAATCCACCTTTAAGTGAATACATACCGTGTTTGTCTTTCTCTGTGTGAAGCACTTCACTTTGGATGATTCTTTTTCTTATACCCATTTACCTAGGAATTTCATGATTTCATTTTTTCAATCACTGAGCAATGCTCTGCTGTGTAAATGAGTCACATTTCCTTTATCCATTCATGTGTTGAGGGACATCAGTGTTGTTTCCAATCTCTGGCTATTATGAAAAGACCTGTGATGAGCAAGTGTCCCTGTTGTAGGATGAAGCATCCTTTGGATTAATGCCAAAGAGAGCTGTAGCTGGATCTTGAGCTAGAAGATTCCCATCTTCCTGAGGATCCACCACTCTGATGTCCATGAAGCTGTCTGAATTTGCACTCGCACAAGCAGTGGATGAATGTTCCCCTTATTTCATATCCTCACCAGCATGAGCTCTCACTTGTTTTATTGATCATAGTCATTCTGACAGGTGTAAGATGAAATCTCAATGTAGCTGTGATTAGCATTTCCCTGATGGCTAAGGATGCTGAACATCTCTTTAAATGTTTCTCAGCCATTTGAGTGTCCTCTTGAGAATTCTCTATTTAGATTTGTACCCTATTTTTAAACTTTCATATTTGTTTTCTTGGTATTTCGTCCTTTATATAATTGGGGTATTAGTCTTTATCATATGTGGAGTTGATAAAATTCTTTTATTTTCAATTCTTCATTTACATTTCAAATGCTATCCCAAAAGTCCCCTATACCCTCCCCACTCCCTGTTCCCCTACCCCTCCCATTTTTTGGCCCTGGAGTTCCGCTGTACTGGGGCATATAAAGTTTGCAAGACCATTTATTCAATAGTCTCTTTATCATTCAGAAGATTATTAGCTTCATGAGATCACATTTATTAATTGTTGATCTTAGTGCCTGTGCTAACAGCATTCTGTTTAAAAAGTCTTCTTGGGCCAATGAGTTCAAAGCTATCTCTCAATTTCTCATCTATCAGCTTTAGTGTACCTAAAACTGGTTTCATGTTGAGGTCTTTGATCCATTTGCAATTGAGTTTGTGCAGCTGCTAAAGATGGATCCCTTTGGATTCTGCTACTTGCCGACAAAGTTTGACCAGCATCATTTGTTGAAGATGCTATAATGTTTTAAATCAAAAAACAGGTGTGTGGATTTATGTCTGGTTCTATAATTTCATTCAATTGATTAACATGTCTGTTTCTTTGTCAATACAATATTGGTTTTATTACTATAACTCTGCAGTACAGCTTGAAATCAGGGATGGTGATCCAGATGTTTTTAAATTTTCTTCATTTTTATGTTTTAATGTGCATTTAAACTTTTTACACAGGTATTTAGTTTATATGGCATATTTGTATCTTCTAGAAGAGGCTTTCAAAGCCCACATGGGTATGGGAATTGAACCAGGTAAGAACATCAAGAACTCTTAACCCCTGAGCCATCTCTCCAGCCCAACCCAACATTTTATTGTTCTTCAGGATTGTTTTAGCTATCATGTGTTGTGTGTGTGTGTCTGTGTGTGTACTGTATATGTTTGTCTGTCTGTCTGCCTGTTTGTTTGTTTATTTGTTTTGTCTCCCGAATGTAGCTGAGGCATTTCTCTAAGGCTTTTTGGCACTCACATTTCTATTTCATTGTTAGCTGAAAGATTCACCAATCAAAGTACCTACTACTCTTTCCGTAGGGAGGCCAGTGCTCTCCTACGGGTTCAAATGAGTCAGAATTAAGTCATGCTTTCTCTGGGGGAAATCTGTTGAATCATCCAGATGTCAATTTTCTGATTTAATCAACAGTTTGTGCTAATCTGTTAGAGGTGAAAGGCACACATCTGCCTTTCAGTTTAATTAAGAACTCGGGTTTCTGATCCAACACCTATCCTGCATCTCCCCACCCACCTTTCCTTCCTTACTGCATTGTGCCCCTGAAGTATGGTAAGGATGCCACAGCAGCTACAGGCAGTGTAAAGCTGCACACATGCTCCTACAGCAGGGACACTGAACTTGGTAAGGCATGGCAGCTTTTAGAAATAGCATTGCAGTATTATCACCTGGTTTAAATCCATGTTTGGATTAAATGCCAGCCTAGCCCACTGAAAATTAAAATCACAAAGACCTGTGGCTATGAATGCAGCAGATCTTGTCCAGAGGACCACTTTGTCTTTATGCATTTTATCATCCCGTGGAACCTGTGTGGGTGAGTCAGAAAAATAAAACAAAAGGGATACCACCTGGAAAACAATTTATGTGTCCGAACATATTTTATACTGGTGTGAAAGTGAAAAAGCAAGTCTATTGTTTTAACATGGATTTTTTTTTTTTTCGGAGATGTAGACTGTAACACAGGGAGTGTTATCAGGTATGAGACGTGCGGTGGAAAAAGACACTTTCCTCTGAGGATGCGCTAGCTCTGCCATAAATACCACACAATTCAGAGCTGTGGTAGAGGAGTGTTTTCCATATGAATATGTCTTAACATCTGCATTCCTTTAAGGCTCCCTGTTAAGAAAGGAGAATTGGCAGGCACATGGCCGGGTGGGAAAGGAGAGAGGCAAGTTGAATTCTGAAAGTCATCTTTACATTTTTTCTATGAAAAGAAAATGGCTGCAATTATAACGCAGCCCTTCCATCCTTGCCTCAAACAGTTCTCAAATCCATTTTTGAGACTTCCTTACCACTTTTAAAATGAATCATCAGAGAGGAGGTATTTTGGGGTTTTTTTTGGGGGGAGGTTGTTTTGTTTTTTGCTTTTTGCTTTTTTTCAAGGGCACACACAAATCAGAGATTTGCTGTTGCCAGCCAGTTTGCTGAATAGATTACCACTGTTGATAGACAAGAGAATGCGAAGTCAGCTGCTCCAAAAAGAACAAATAATATATTTAAAATTATATGTTTATGTTGGAAGTACTTAGACTCTAAAGGTACAAGATGTGCTTGTCACTTCCCAATTGTTTTATAGAGCAGACACTTCAACTCTAACTACCTCTTATTCTTCACTTTTATTTCCTGCATATGAATCTGGAAGCTCTCTTTTTTTCCTACTGTCCTCCAGTGAATGATACGGATCTAATCAATGACTGTCTTTTTTTTTATATGATATGTTACTTTGCTCCCCTTCAGTGTGGCTTGCGACATCCAATTCGCGTCCCCCCCAAACATATTTCAAAAGGGATCAAAGTGTAGTTATAAAATGTCATGCTGTTTTGGATAAAATGGCAAAGTCTCAAAGATTTAATCTATTTAGTCATTAAATGCTGACTCCACATTCACTTTATTTGAGGCATTGGCCTGAGTACTAAGGATTTAATGGTGATTTATAGGTCACCTCCTCACAGGCAACTGTGGGCATTTCTGAACAAGTGAATGTCTGTTGGCAAGCATTGTGAAAAGTGTTGGAGAGACTTAAACATGGGTGAGACACAGCGCTAAGGCTATTTGCAAAGTCTCCTCTCCGTGAGAGTGTGGGTGGGAAGATGTTTGCAGTAAACGCAAGGATTCACAGGATGGAGTGAAGACAGTTCCATTCGAGGCAGAAACCTGGCAGGAATGTTGAAGTTCAAGAGGCTTTGAGCATCTATAAAGGAGGTGAGTGGCTCAAGGGACTGACGCCAACGTTAGGGAACGCATCGAGGATGAATTTATTGAGCTTCAAGGTGCAACGAAGTGTCAAGGTGTGTTGGCTGGGGTGGTGAGATCTTTGTGTTTTCTGTTGAAGTATACTGTTCTGTATGGGTGAAGCAACATGATCTGATTTACAGTCTAACAGAATCACTTTTAAAATGGAGCAATTAGCAAGTACAGGGGTGTTGGAAGCGATGAGAAGCAGGAAATAAGCCAAGCCTTCCCGGGGGTGGGAGCATGAGGAGGATCCTTCAGATCCTAGCCAGGCTCCTAGTCTCCTGAGTCCTCGGCTGGGCTGTGTCTTCCTGTAAGCTATTTATGACTTTTAAAGCATAGCTTAATGTACGAAGGAGGAAAAAGGATTCTTTTGTTTTGCTTGTTTGGTTGGTTGGTTTTTCTTCTCACTGGGAATGTATACCTTTATTCTAAACATCAATAAAGAGGAAGTTAAAAATACCAGAAGCATTTAGGACAGCTTGCAGCGTGAGTCTACCTGCAGGAAAGAACTGTTTGATACAGAATTAGAAGAGGTTCTGAAGTTTCCACTGGTGCCACTAAAGAGCTGAGTTGGAGCCACTGGGTGTAACATCCAGCCTGAACCATTCTTAGGGTTTGTGCTGCTCCAGGCACAGTGGCCAGGGATGGTGGCATACTGCTCCGTCTGCTTTGCTTTCACGTTGCTCCCCAGCAGACTAAAGATCAGCCTAGAGTTAGGGGATGTCTGCAGTGTTCAGTCTGGGTTTCTTTCCCCCAACACAGGGTTTTTTTCTTGCTTTCTTCCCTAGCTGAGTCTCCAGGCTGTACTCTCTGCCTTGATGGCTCTTTGCTGTCGTTCTAACATATTGTCTTTCCTCCTCTTCCTCCTCCTCCTCCTCCTCCTCCTCCTCCTCCTCCTCCTCCTCCTCCTCCTTGTGAAGAGACGAATGAGGGCGATGTGACATCAGTTAGTATTGTTTTCTGTACTCCAGGCACTGTGCTGCATTCCCTACATTACCTCAGTTACACCTCAGAATGGCAGCAGTGGTGCCCTGCATTATCATTTCTAGCTTTAGCTTTAAAATGACCAGCCAGACCATGACATGCTCAAAGCTGTGTTGAAAAGGTAACAGAGATAAAGAGGGACCAAAAGTGATGGTGAAGACAGTAGAGGTAGAAGCTGGGGTGTCAGGTGACCTAGGGAATCAGGCTAGTCTCAAGGACAGTTAGCAAAGTGTCTTCTGGTCCTTATAGAATTCACAGGCCAGACAGATTATGGTGTTCTACCTGAATGTTCCATTTCTCCATGCAGCTCCATTTCCAAAAGCCAGGTTGGAATACAACTCGCACAGCTTGGAAGAGCTTCAATTATTTACCAGCTTCCAGCCTACTTAATAAGCCAAATCTCCCTCACAGCACATAACCTTTAAAGACTGTTTTTACGCAAATTAAAGCACTAATGTTTTCATTCAGCAAATTTTTGGATCCCTTTGGGGTATTTACCTTTGGCAAAGGGGAGTAAGCCTATCTGCACTGGCCAGTAAACAACAGTTGGTCCAGTCAGGGCTCCAGGAGGGATTTCAGTTGCCCAAAAAAGGAAAATTATAAATAAATAATTAAATAAATAAATAAACAAATAAATAAATAAATAAATAAATAAATAAATAAATCACACATGGAGTTTCTCCAGATTAGGAGCTAGGGAGGAAATAATTAATGAGCTCAACATAAATCAAAATATTTGTATTGTTGTTGCGGATGACAAGCTACCCAGGACGTGATATATTAAATACACGAGTAAATTTGCATCCATCAAAATTGTCCCTTTGCAGCAACTGTCTACCAGAAGACAGCTAGCAATAATAAAACTGTAGATTCTTGATAGAAAATTACAGGCACATATGTTTAAGTGCTACAAATAACTCGGACTGAGTATGGAGAATTATTAATGCCAATTCTGTCGCTTCTCTTTGAAGAAGCCCTCAGCAGTCCTGCAGAGGAACCAACCTCCTCAACTAACAGCTGAGGATGTGACATGAACAGATTAGCATGTGTTTATTCTTGATGTAGCTATTAAACGGGCGTTGGGAAGCCTCAGAAGATTTGGAAATTCTGATTAATCTGAGCAAACTTGGGATACATTGGATCCATAGATCATGCAGCTTAGCTCTCCCCAATCCATGCCCCAACCTCTTGGTGGCTCACAGGCAGTGCTAGCCTGCTGCTAACTCAGAGGTCACCCCCTCAGCAAGTGATTCTGATGCCTGCTTTCCAGTCTTTAGGGCATTTCATTCTGGCTGATTGCTCTTGTTAAGTCTGTACTGCTAAGTGAACCGGGTGCACTTGAAAACATGGAGAAAGGGAAGCTGAGAGATTTTTTTTTTTTAGTTGAGTACAGAAGAGTGTACTCAAGTTAAAACATTCATAGAGTGCTGCCCGTGTGCAGCACAGGGGTGAGTCCCAGGGACTGTGCAGCAGGCGGTGGTGAAATCTAGAAACAACAACAACAAATACAGAAACAAAACCAGATGACCCGGACCAGTGGCATGTACATGGATTCATGTCCTACAACTGTGCTTCCTTCCCTTCCACAGCTAGGCACTACTTCCACAGCACAGGTAGATTCTACGTGTTAAATCTTTTCCTTTCAAGCTCCCATTTTGGCACCTATAAATTTGGTTTGGGTTGAGAGACATTCTTGATCCATTTTAGCAAGGTTCAAAGGGTAGGTTTACTTATGCCCCAACCTTAATCACTGACTTCTGCAAGGTTCTCAAAATCCTGGCTCAGCCTAACATAGCTTGTTAGATAATGTAGGTGCAAGCTCAGTTCATGGATGTGGAGAAATCAAGGCTCAGAGTGAATAATTAATTTGTTCCAATTTATACATTATTAAAACACATTAAGGAGACGATGGTTGACTTTTTTATTCTTTGTGTTGCTTTTACTATCCTTTAATCCTGTGTTGTACTTTTAGGGTAATACTGGTTTCAAAAATAGATTCTGTTACAATAACTCCCCTATGTACAGAGCATTTGTCTTCCTTGCTGGTTTGATGTGACTAAAGCAGCTTTTGCTTATCAGGTTTTGTTCATATCCTAAAAAACGGAATACTGGGAAAGAGAAGGCCATGCTCATTGTATTACTGGCCCCCACCCCCATTATATCCATATCAATCTACAGAAACTGTAAGCACATTGTTTTGTTTGTCAAAAGTGATGAGGCAAAGGTGATTACATTAGGACTTAGGGGGTTAGTGGTTGTGTCCAACGTAATCAGAAAGGTCCTTAAAAGTCAAAAATGAAGACAGAGAGAGGAGGGTCAAAAGCCATCAAAGATGTGACTACAGAGCAAGGTGGAGGGCTGTAGTGAGAAAGACTTGACTCAGCCTCTGTTAGCTGTGGAGATGGAAGGCAAGGCCCATTAATGAAGGACTGGTGTCTGACATCCAGACAGGGGAATAGCCAAAGGCATTGTGTCCAGAGCACACCAGAAGGAAAGCAGCCATTCTGTTATGGTAGGGTGTTTAGAGAGGAGACATGCCAGACTTCTGACCTACCAAAGTATTTGAGACACTTGTGTTATTTAAAGCCACCATATGCCTGGTAACTTGTCACCCAGTCATAGAAAAGTGCAGCATAATGAGTTATTGCTTAGCAGAAGCATTAGTGGTGAGGATGCACAGCACCCACTCCAAAAATGAAGTTGGCCCTAGGTCTAAGCGATTTTATAGATACAGACCTCCAAACTGTCTTTCAGCTTATTTGTTCAGGTACAGTTATTTGATAACATTGTTAGAAAGCCACAGCTCTACTTCAGAGGGAAGTCTACCCATTGTCTAAACCATAGTCCATGGTGTGGCATTTTATGGATATAAGTGTCTGTTAGAATTGGCTGACTGGTATTTACATTCATCTTTTACTTGAATATGGCATACCTAGATTATTCTACTCAGTCAAAAGGGGCATAGTCCTTCATAAAAGTAATGTACACACACACACACACACACACACACACACACACACACACACACAAGCAAAGCACTCACTAGAATACTGATTTGGGCAAAAGTACCCCAAGGTTTGTCTTGATTATTCACTTTCTTACTACATTTTAAATTTCCCATTCAATGATTTCTATACAATTCAATGCTTCCTCCTCACCCATTATGTATGAACCTTAAATTGTTGTGCATTCTCTTGATCTGAGGATGAGTGTATAGTATATTTCCTTTCTTAGTCGTAGTTGGTTGACAATGTGAACAGGACCCCTTAGCTGAACAAACACCCCACACTCATCACCCCTGGGCACATGAGCAGTATTTACAGTGCCAATGGCTCAGGTTGGCCTGGCAATGTAAAATGTGGCAGAAAAATTATCTGTAAGTCCTGCCAAGTTAGCCATCACTCAAATATATTTAACATCGATATTCAGTCCTGATGAATTATTAATGAGTCAGGGTGAAAAGATCCTGGCAGTATCTATTCACACTTAGATGATAATTTGTAGCAAAATGAAAACATACTGGGTCTGTTTACTATACCACCAGTTTTTCATTTATGTCTGCCACCAAGGCTAAAATGAATCACCTGGAATTTTTATCACAAATATTAATTGAAAGGTCTCTCTCTTTCTAGACCAGTGGTTCCCAGCCTGTGGGTCACCAGGGTGCCCCTTTGGGAATTGTATATCGATATCCTGCATATCAGACATTTACATTACAATTTTACCAAAAAAAAATTAGTTATGAAGTAGCAACAGAATTTTGTGGTTGAGGGTCACCACAACATGAGGAACTGTATTAAAAGAAGGTTTAGGTCCATCGCTCTAAACAAACAGAACCCAATTCTCTCACAGACAACCTAATTGTCTCTAGAGACAATTTCTGGTACTGTAAAACTTAGTCAAATAGTTTAGATTGTAGGAGGAGCCTTCCTGTGAACTCAGCCTCTGTGAGTTGGTAACCAGCCAGTAAATGGATTTTTGTGGCATTGCTAGGCCATTGCCATTTGTATGGCCCATGACACAACCTGGTAATCACAAAACCATGTGTTTTACTTACTTTTCTATCACTGTGACAAAACACATGACCAAGGCAACCTATAAAAGGAAAGCATTTAATTTAACTTACTCTTTCAGAGTGTTAGAAAAAGACATGGCAGCAGGAATCTCTGAGAGCTCACAATTCATAAGCAGGAGACAGAAAGCATACTAGGAATGACACTAATCTTGTGAAACCTCCAAGCGTCTCCCCAATGGCATATCTCCTAAGCGGCCACACCTCTCAATCCTTCCCAAGCAGTTCTGACTGGGGACCAAGTACTCAACCATAAACCAATCAGCTCCATTCTCATTCAAACTGGCACAGCAAGAAACACCTGTGGAGCAATGTGACCTCAGCTTCTTAGCTACTAGTCCTTAGGGTTCTCCAGTGCTGCCTTCAGATCAACCCTGATATTGCTGTATGGTCAGTACCCATTGGAACAACATCTGATAGAAGAGAGAAAGAAGACCATTCCTGTCTTGACTATCAGATTCTGTAAGAGTGAAGCTTCCTTGCTTTGGGGAATAGTATAATTAAGCTACTTACTTTGTCTTTCTCAGCTATTTTTTTCCTGTTTCGTATTTAAATTTTTCTTTAAAATATTTTTATTAATTTTTGAAAATGCCATTCATTGTATTTAATCATATTTGTGTCCCTTCCCCATTAAAATCAAATGAAAATTACATACTTGCAGACAACACAATGGCAGAGATTATGCATTACCATTCATTTAGAGAGGAAACACTAAAATCAATGAAAGACACCAGCAGTTTGGCACAAATAGGAGAGATTCTGTCATTAAATCACTTGAAGTGAAAAATTCACCCTAAATATCTTCTTCCTTCTTCCACATCCTTTTATGTGGGCTGGTACTATAAGGTATGACCCATAATTAAGATGGGTTTGTACATTCCAAATAATTTAATCAACAGAATCTCTCATAGGTATGCCCAACTGTTTGGGCTGTAGTTGATTATAGATGTAGTCTAGTTGACATAACGATTAGCCATCACAATAACCAAGAGCAATGGCAGTAGCCTGTAATATTTTGGGTCTATTGGACCTTACTGGCCAACAACTCCAAAAGAACTAACCTACTTCCAATACTGGTGGGTTTTATTTGCTCTTTGGTATCTTTTGTTGCTAGCTTGTGGTTTCTAATAGGAGAATTGTTTCTATGTTATAGGATAACTCCATTTAAACTCTTTTTATACATGTATATGTTTATTTTTTTAAAAACCATCTGAGTTCTTCTTTTAAAAGCTCATACTGCAGTCAACTAAATAGAATTCAATTAAGGCCTTTAAAATCTCTCCAAAGAGCAAACTAGTGAAGAATGTTCCAGGCTTTCTAATTCTGCTGTCCTCAGCATAAGAATTAGCCTTCTGCTCTGAAGACGCTCTCCATGTTCTCTGGATTTCCCTGACACGTGGCAGCTCTAGACTGTGGAACAGCAGGAGGCTGTCATGAAGACAGCCAGTGCCTCTGACAGGGAGGAATTGCCCCCAGACAGACCACAGATTCTGTCCAGGACAGTCATTTGTGCCTAATGTCCACTTTGAGAGAATTTTCTATCAGTTTCCTCTCTTGCAAGTGTTATATTGCATAATAACTTAACTTCAAGCTGATGGAAAAATGCATGATGCTTCAGTCTACAAGGTGGTATGTAAATGAAATGGGTGTGTGCTATGTCATTTAGAAGAGAATCCGGGTTTCATAGTAACCCGACTCCTAATTGGCTCTGCTATTAGAGGGCTCTGCCAGTAATTCTTTTCTATTTTCCTGTTTTAATTATACAAGTGACATATTCATTGTGAAGAAACAGAAAACAGCTAAAATAACAAGTTTAATATGAACACATAGAAATAAAAATTAATTATAATCTCACCATTAAGATGCATCACTGACATTTCCTTTTCTAATGTATTAACTTCGGTAACGCTTCAACTGCATATAAGGACATAGAGCATCTCTTTCACCAGCAGGTGTGGTTTTTGGAAAAGATGATTTATTCATGAGCAAAATCCACGTTGTTGGTGGCAGTGAATTATTGTCTTTATGAACATAGGTACTTGCACTTAACTGCTTCAGTTGGCTTTTAACCCACATACTAACATGCATCCATTGTGCTTACATTCCCTCCACTCTATAATGGGGCATCTCCAGCGTATGCCTTATTGATCTATTATGACAAACCAAAAGAAGATTATATGTTAAATATGAGGTAGTGAGGTACACATAGAGAAAAGTCAAAAATGCTAACTTGCTATGAACTAAGTCTTTTTGCACGCTAGAAATTAAATTAAATTAGCTACAAATATATGTTATCAGTTTGGCAAAAATTAGTCTATTTTTTTTTTTTCTAGAAGCTAGTTCCCATCATGAAAAAAAAAAAAAAAAAAAAAAGACTTGAAAACAAAGAGGTCGGCCCTAGGGGGACAATCAATGTCTTCTTCGGGACTTTTTCTGGAAAAGTCTCCTTCAGCCAAGGACTAAGAAAATTGCTATAAAATTCCTCGGTCCGGTAAAGAGAAGACATTTTGTTAGGTTGTGTAGAAAACTGACAGGTATACACGACTGAGAAAGGAAAGAAAATGGTGATAATTCAGAGTTTAATACATGAATTTAGTACCATGAACAATATTCTCTTAAGGCTGTCTGTCCCTATTACAATGAAGAAAGGAGAAAAGAACGTGTAAGAAGCAGGGAAGCATGCTAATTGTTTGTGTCAGAACCTTGCTTTTATCTCCAAAGTATCTTTTTGTTCTCTCCTGAGGAAGATTACTCTAACTTCTGTTACTTGCAAAATAGCAGTTGTAGAAATTACGTGTCACCATTTAAATCTGCCTTCTATAAAATGGTTCACAATGATGCATGAGGCATTCTGGTTGTGAGGACATACTGGTGTGATGGAACCTCATTTTGTTTACCAAATTAACCAAGAACCTATTGTATAGAGAGATGTTCCATAGTCTTTGGGCACATTTACTTTCTACAAAAACATGTCAGAATCTGATCTGGTTATTAAAAAAAAGAAAACATGCAGTTTACATCTTACCAGAATACATATATTTCAGGGAACTTCTGTCATAACCTAAGAATCCTGAAGATCCACCCTGGAGTCTTTAAGAGCTGTTCTTTCTCTAGACTTTTCTCCCTGCTCTATGCTTACTATAAAGGTTCTCTGCTCAAAGCCAAGCTCTGCTGCATAGTTCAATAGACTATTGAATAGATTACCATTCTTTCTATGCCCCAGCTACCTCACAAATCAACCTGGAATGTGCCATTGTATGCAGAATGGAAATAATGTTTACACAATTGGCATAATTTCTGATGTATGGTAGATAAGCCCCCATTAAGATATTCTTCTTCCTTGCTTAAGGAGTATTAAATTAATATCCTTTACCTGTAATTTTGAAAATATGCAAGATTTCAACAAACTTATTTTCATAAGCAACTCTAAACAAAGCTTTTGAAAAGAAGAAGAGAGGGAGAGAAAGGGAGAGAGAGAGAGAGAGAGAGAGAGAGAGAGAGAGAGAGAGAGAGAGTCAGTCAATAAACTCACCCGGAGACACCGAGGTCCCGTGGTTCCTTTCTATGAGTTTCTCAATCATTTTTTAAGAGTAGTTTCAGGACAGATGACTCAGGACTCTAACAGAGAAGATTGGTCATGGCCTGGTAACATGCTGGTTTGGGCTTCTTACAGATTGCTACAAAAGACAGCAGTGTTTACCTAATGAAAGTGAATTCTGTGGCGCACGCCTTTAATCCCAGCACTTGGGAGGCAGAGGCAGGCAGATTTCTGAGTTCGAGGCCAGCCTGGTCTACAGAGTGAGTTCCAGGACAGCCAGGGCTATACAAAGAAACCCTGTCTCGAAAAAACACACACAAAAAAAAAAAAAGAAAAGAAAAAGAAAAAAAAAGAAAGTGAATTTTGCTTGTCCTTATTCCCTGTGGGAAGAATACTCATAGAGAAATTCTTTTACACAAAACAATGCTGGGTAGGAACTGAAATCATGCAATTACATTTTTTTTCTCACCACTTAAAAGTTTTTCCAATAAACATATTTAAATACCTTTGTGTTATATGCTGTTATTTGTTGGCTTGGCATGGTATGGAGTGGCTGAAGAAAAAACACACTGCTGTCAGATCCTCCAGCACCTTTCAAACATATGACACAGACTGTCTCCAGCATGGCTTCACCATGGATCTGCTTTTAGAGATGCAATTTAAAAATGACAAAGCTACTCAGTAAATCCATGTACTGTTAAATGACTTAGTGATATAAGGATTGCAAGGTTGACTTATTTTTCAAAACACACATCGTGTTGATTACAAACAATGAGAAGTAGGAAAGGAGAAAGCTCTGATGAAATGTGAGGAGAAATGGAGGTGTGTGGAGGAATGGGGCTGTAATGAGGTATGGGGTGTGCCATGGCATTGGCAGTGAGCAGTGATGCAGTTTGGGGAAGGACAGGGCTCTCGGGAGGGATAGGGAGAGATGGGTCTATGGTGGGGAATATGGAGGTATGTGGACAGATGGGGCAGAGGTATGTTATGGAAATGTGTGCTGTGATGTTATAAGAGAAGGGGTTTGATTGTGGATGTTTATGAGAGAGGTGTTATATTTCTGGTATAGACTTTTCTTAGGTCTGTGCTTGGTTGAAGAGATTTGACTTATTTTAATATAATCATTATTTATTTCAAATGGTTCAATAGTTCCTTCAAACTTTTCTCCATGGTCCACTCATAGATCATTTCACAGGAAGTTCCAGGAAGGAAGTCCAAAAGGAATTCCATTGGAGGCAAAATAATCTTTTAAACTCATGTAAGTGTTGCTAGTGATCTGTAACGTAAAATATGTACTCTCTAGATAGTGACAGTGAATATACACATGGGTGTATGTGCACTTGGGAGCTTGAAGAGACTGACACTTGCGATCATGATCTCTTCCTTCATATTTCACCATCGTATTTTTTGAGATTGGTCTTCACCTAACCCTGGCTCTGATTTAGCTAGATTAGCTTGCTAGCAGACCCCAGAGATTCTCTAGTCTCTGTACCTCTCATGCTGAGGCTATGGTTACATAAAGTCCACCTGGTTTTTGCATCACTGGGGCTGGGGCTTAAACTGCAGTCCTCATGCTTATGTAAGGGAGACACCAATGAGCCTACTCCCCATCCCCAATCATGATATTAATTCTTATGAAGATCTACTGTCTACTAAAATGCTTTTTCTCACTTATTCTTCACCCTAGTCTTTTGGGGAATAAAATTGTCTGAATATGAAGCACCAAAACCCACACACGTCATAATAAATCATATCACTTGAAATGATGGTAGAGCTCAAAATAAGGATGTAGGTATCTACCTGTATTTAATCTGCAGAACTTGAAAACATACTAGTAACTGCTAATTCCTCCGTTGACACCTTTTCTTTCAGAACCAGAAGCATCTCTCCTGGCTCTTATGGGCACAGTTGAACACATGACTTCTTACTTGATCAGTGTTGGTTGTCTCACATGCTCCTTGATTCATTGGCTAACACTCGGAGAAGAGTAATAACAGTTCAGTTCAAACTTGGAAAGCTGCAAAGTGGCCCAGTGCCTTGATTTCAGTTTCAGGGGTGTTTGCCAAATCATTAGGAAGCCTACTGTCCTGCTACAGCCTATTCAAGGTTCCTACCAACAGAGTACAGGAAGAAGTGACCCCTAGAACTTGACTTTGGTTGCATCTTCTAAATTATTTCCTGGTCATGCTGTGATCTGTCTTCTTGTTTAGGGAGTGACAAGGATATACAGTATGTTCTCTTATATTCTGACAGTTTATGTAGGAAGTAAGAATTTGTTGTACCTGCACTCCATGTGACAGCCGTGTGAGGACTAACATGTTTTTAAGGATTTGGGAGAAATTACTCAATTACTGCCCAAGACACAGAGAAGCTATTTTAATACTCTTATCCTGTCAGTGTTCACCTCTTTATTCTCCAATATAATCCACTTGGAGCCAACAGGGCTTCATTGGAGAGCATTGAATGCAAATCTGACTGGGGGTGAGGGGGCTCATGAAAATTTGCATATATTTGATTCATTCAGCTCCAGAATCACACCATTTTGTAGATTAGCATGGTGATATTTACCCTGAAGTGAAAAAATATATTTCCATTTCTTTACAAATAAGCATTGTTTTTTTTTTGATTTGAACATTTAAATCTTTATGCTTTGACTTTGGGTCTCATTAAAATTGCCAAAAGAGGAGTGAAAAAAACCTATATATAGCCTTTTCTTTCACACAGCAGCCAACAAAACCCAAGAAGTACCCCAGGATGTTCACATTTCTCCCTTGTCCGTAGGAGAATTCTTCCATAAGCTTTATCCTCTGCATGAAGCAAACCAAATGTCTCTTTTTGCCAAAGCCACAGGAGGTGGCTTCTGGCAATAGTCCTTAATTATGGCGCTACTGTCAATGATTCTGCCATTTCTTAGAGCTCTTTGTGAGGAGATAGTCTTCCACTTTGCCACAGTACAGCAGGCTTTTATCCAAAAAGGCTCCTTACTGGGAGCTGCTAATAAGGAGGCCAGGTACCACCTTTCTTCTCTACTCTTTCAGCTCTAAGTATCCTAACCATCCAGTGTTGGGCTAAAGGTAAATGCAACTGGCAAAATCTGTTGTTGCTTTGGCATCTCTATTAGGTTTCCATTCCCAACACTCTGACAAATTGTATCATTTCACAGATAACAGCTTTGGTCCCTGTGACTTTTTGTCTTTAGCTGTAGGTATGTATATATATATATATATATATATATATATATATATATATATATATATATATATATATATATATATATATTGTGGAGGCCAGAAATCAACTTTGGATGTTGTTGCTCCGATACTGATCCCTTGTTTTTGAGAGAGGGAATCTCACCTGGCCTGGACCTTGCCTGCTAGTATCTGCTGCTCTAAATACATGTGTTGAGTGGTGCATGTAAAAGTGCTTATCTATAAACCTGATGCCTGACTTGTCCCTAGGACTTACACAGTAGAGGGAGAGAACTGACTCTCAAATGATAGCTTCTGAATTCTCCATTCCATATCATGATACACATACAGAACACACACACACACACACACACACACACACACACACGCACGCACGCACGCACGCACACACACACACACACACACACACACACACACACACACACACACACACACACACACACACACACACACACACACACACACACAAAGTAAATTCTTTGTTTTTTATCTAGTCATCTTTCTCAACCCCCCCCCCCCGAAAAAAAGAGTGTTTTTTTTTTTCTGTCTCCATAGTTTTGCTTTTGCCATAATGCTACCCAGCTTGAATTATACAATAGGAAGCTTTCTGTATTGTCTACAAGTAATATGCACTTAAATTCATCTAGCATCTTTTCATATCTTCATAGTTTTCTAGGAGTTTCATAGTTTTGTCCTCTAGATCTGGTGCTATGATTCATTTTCAGTTAATTTTATGGAAAGCATAAGGCATCTATCTAGATTCATTTATTTTGTGTGTGGGTCTCTAATTATTCCAGGGCCATTTATTGAAAAGGCATTGTTCCTTGTCAGCATGAAGTCGACTTAGTTCATGGGTTAGCTTCTGAACTTTCTGTCCTGATCCACTGACTGAATTGTCTGTTCTTTCTTTCAATCTGACCACTTGGGTGTTGATTACTGAACGCATCTATTGTTTTGACCTTGAATAGTGTAAGTACTCCAGGTTCCACACATTGTCTATAGTATGCTGCTTGTCCTGGGCCTTCTCTCTCTCCACAGACTCTATACAATCAGCTTCTCAGTATTCACAGAATGTCTTGATCAACTTTCAATAGGTATAATGTATAAAATGAAGAGATAAAGTCTATTAGAAATAATATTTTGACTCTACTGGTTTCCTATCTGTGGTTATGAATTCTCTTTCTTCAATGATGTTCATTAGAGTTTTGTAGGACATCTAGTAATGCATCTTATTAATATTTTATTAGACTTTTTCCTTAATTCAATACTTAGAGTATTGGAAAACAAAAGATATTTTCTCATTGCTAATATTTAGAAGAGTTTGATTTTACTACCCATGATTTCTATAACCAAGACTATAACCTAACTATAATCACTTATTTGGTTCAAGTGGTTTTGTTTGCTACCAGTTCTTTTAGAATTTTTACATAGGGACACCTGTCATCTGTAAATAGTGGTGGCTTTACTCTGTCCTGACAAAGCACTGCATCACTCATTTCCATTTTGATTATTGTATATGTTAGTACAAGCTACGGTGGTAAGAAGATACCCTTGTCTTATTTCTGGTCTTAATAGAGAAGCCTATAGTTTCTTACCATAAATCATGTATTTGTAAGGGTTTGATAGATAACTATTAAGCTATAGGAGGTGTCTTCTTTTCCCACTGAGAACATGTTTATTCATGAATGGTTATTAGATGTTTATCAAGTATTTGTCTGCATTTTCTGATATGGTCATGTACTTTTTCCTTTTCAGTCTGTTGATGTATGAAATTAGTTGACGAATTTTTAAATGTTGAAGCAGCCTTACATACTTAGAATACATTCCTCCTTGTTTGTTGTGTACAACTCTTTTTGTAACAATGCTTGACTTGGCTTGCTAATTCATCACTGATAACCTTTTATATTTATGTCTATGCATGATAGTGGTCTCTGTTTTCATCATGACATCTCTATTTGGTATGGTGTTCAAATATGCTGGTATTGCATTGTGATAGGAAGGTAGGAAGAGGTTTCTATTCTGTGTTCACTGACACAGGAAAAGAAGCAGTATATTTTCTTTCCTTAACTACTTGGTGTAATTTCTTGTAAAGAAACCCATTTGGATCTGGTGCTTTGCACAGTTTATTATTTGTTGATCTTATTTTTAAAATAGCTATCAGGCTCTTCAAATGATCTGCTTCTTCACAGCAGTTTTGGCAGGTTGCGTTTGGGAGGGTTTGTTCCATTTCATTTTGGTTGTCAAAACTGTGAGTGCACACTTATGCACAACATTCAGTTCCTTCATTTGTTATGTTCATGGATTTTGAAGGTTTGAAGTTTGTTCCTGGTTTCTTTCTTTTTTTTTTTTTATAGTAGTAACAGGTCTCTCTCTCTCTCTCTTTTTTTTTTAAATTCCTTAATTTAAGTGGCCTGAACTTTATCATTATTACTGATCTTTTCAAAGTTCTAACTTCTGTTTTTATTCTGAAATCTGTTAGATCAATTAAGAACAAGAAAAATGAAAGATAATATTTCATCTTTAGTTATTCCTTCTCTGATGCCTTCCCTTGCTTCAGTGAATTCTTGTGGGAACTAAAAGGGGCAGCAGGGGAAAGAGGGTGGACGGAGGATAGCCCATGACCGGCCAGAGTTCCACCTGTGCTCTGGGCAGGCAGACGTGGGAGGGCTGCCAGATGCTTTCCACTCTGCTCCAGGTGGGCATCGAAGCCACTGACCCCACTCGACAGGGTTGGGGTTGGGGGTGGACAAAAGGTAGCCCCCGACCAGGGGCCCAGGGCAACACCCTGTTGCCCCAGGTTTATGGGAGAGAGAGAGATTCCCACACAGGTGAGAGTCTGAGAAGCGGTCCTTAATGAGCAGAGACTGTCTATGGTTTTAGAACTCTATTATAGAAAGAAGAAAGGAGAGAGAGAGAGAGAGAGAGAGAGAGAGAGAGAGAGAGAGAGAGAGAGAGAGAGAGAGACTGGCTATGGCCAAGATGAGAGAAGGGGAAAAAGGAGAGAGAGAAGAAGAAGAAAGGCTAGAGATTAAGAGGGAGAGAAAGGAAAAGAGGAGAGGAGAGAAGACAAAGAGAGGAGAAAGGAGTAAGAGTGAGGAGGGGCCAAACAGCCCCTTTTAAAGTATGCTGCCATCTTTTCTGTTGCTAGGTAACTGGGGAGGAGTTTAGCCTGAAGGTCAGAAGCTTGAGACATTGCCTATGTAACTGCTAGCCACACAATTCTCCTGTAGGGACTGAGGGGGCAGTAACTTCGACAGGAGCCAGGGTTCCAGGAGAGAACTCCTTCCTTCCCATGTGGGTGAATTATCACCACCAGGTCCCAGGATTCAACATCTCAGCTTGACTGGAGACCAGATTGTCTGTGTACAGTGCAACGCCCAACAAATTCTGATTTGGGCCTACATAATTTTCTCCCTCCAAAGAACTTACTATATAAGTCATGACCCTTTTCAGTAAAGTCAATATCTGTGTAGGAAAGATTAAATTTAGAATAATGCATACCATAAAATTTTAAGCTGGTGAAGAGTTTGCTGTTTGGGAAAGGCTTTCAATACATTCAATATTCCATTCTTCTTTCATGATTTCTGAGGCAAGGCTAATGTAATAGTTTATCCTATAGGTATGATCCCCCTGGCTTTTTTTTTCAACAGTTCATGCAACATAGTTCAGGTTTCCAACACAATTCCTGCTTCCGTGGCCGCGCCCCTTTCTGATCCTCTGCTCCTGTACTCCATGACTCCCTGCTTTTTCCCTGTCTGTTTCCTCTTGGCAGTAGCAGTATGCCCCATACCTTCTCTATATGACCTGAGAAATCTGTTCAACTTCTTCATTCTTCTTTTGTTGTTAGAGCAACGTGGCATACTTCATACTTCATATGTTGAAAAACAGAACTCTGAATTCTCATAAACGTTACGTGTTATCTCCTGCCTTTCTTTGGAGATATTTCTGAAATGTTTGTTGTTCCTTTAGTTTTCTCAGCCTGTCACAGCCTAGAGGACTTGGTGAACTTCCCTCCTACATTCATCACTGAGAATCATCTGCTCCATGCCCTGTCTTGAAATCCTTCTACATCAACTCCAAGAAACTGTTAATAATGTATCCTAAGGGTCTGTTTTCCTTCCCCTATTGTCCATTGCATATATCATCTTTATATCAATAAAAATGCTGTCACCTAATTTTCCTAAATAGGCAATGATTGATCATTATCTATTTAACCAATTTTAACCCCCCACCCCAGCCCTCATGTAATAAAATCCCTCATGTTCCGGTCCACCTGCTAGTACTATCATGGCTTCTTCCCATTTCCACGTTTGCAATGTCCTGTTGAGCTACCTGGTTAGTAACTTCTCAGTTCGCCTGCTTTCATAATTTCCTAACTTCACACCTACCATTCTTCATGCCCTCAAATGTCCCTTGACCCACTGAGCTCTTCTGAAAGCTCTCCCCTTGTCTATTAAATCTCAGCTTCTCTTCCCTCTCGCCTGTTGCTTGTTAAAAAGAACTCACTACTGTGTTGATCTTTCTGATTGGTTTTTACTTATTGTTCCCCTTCCTCCTTTCTTAGACCTGGGAATTTCTAGTGAGCAGGGAAGGATTCCTTCTTTATATCACTAACAGTAAGCACTGCTTCCATGTGGACAGAGGTGAGATTCACTGTGCTACTGAGCTCCATGTTGACCTTAATACATGGTGTGAGTCTTAGAAACTTTTTGATAGCTCCATCAATATAGTTTTCTTCTGTATGTTAAATTATAAGCTACTTGGTATACGGGTTCGAGATAGGCAGATTTCTGAGTTCAAGGCCAGCCTGGTCTACAAAGTGAGTTCCAGGACAGCTGGGGCTACACATAGAAACCCTATCTCGAAAAAGGAAAAAAAAAAAAAAAGAGTCACGCAGATATAGCCGATAAATAGTTTGAAATGTTTATATACTAATCAGTTCATGTTTGCAAGGCCCAATCCTAGAAGCCATTTTTGCTAGTGAAGAGCCTGCAGTGTAAGGGCTTACCATCTGTGTGTGCTCTATCTTTCACTAGATCAAATAGGGTAGAAGTGACTATTTCCCAATCTACACATTTTGCACTGGACCCAGAAAGGGATGTACAGACTAATTCCAGGGACTAGATGTAGGGATGGAATATATTTTTTCAACAGTCATCATTTAACAGTGTTTTATAAGCACATACTGTGGGGAAATAGGGCTAATAAGCACAGTCTCCGAATAAAACTTAAAGATATGTGTGTTTTGGGAGTGTTTTTTTTTTCCAACCATTATATTGATGATGTAAGAATATGAATATTCTGCACAGGAAATGCTCCACTGTATAATACAAACACACTTGAAAAAATGTAAATTCTTTATGAATTACCTTCATTTTTACCTGTGAGTATAAGGAGCTAAAAGCAGAGAATTGTTTCATGTTCTTTATACATTAGTTAACTCACTTGTGTGTTAAGCATGTGATTAAGTAACAGCCATTTTGATTATCCTTTAGTGTTACAGAGGATGACTAGAATCCCTTATCTTATTCTGGGCAACTATTTCTTTAATGCTTAGTAAAAGAACCTCTGTCTTGTTCTGATCAGAAAAAGCCCCTTCCTGACTGCAGGCATCTGTAAACCAGCAGGACATACTAGTTTATCAATATAACCTTACTTATTAAGAAGCCTTGTGATTGTGTACAACAGAAACTCCATGGAAAAACTTCAGAGTGCCTTTGGCATCTACAGAATAAGATAAAAATCTAGAAGGTAGGCAGAGGACAATTTCCTGCTAATTAGAAAAAAAGGGGCTTTATTTTTGTAATTACTGAAAAGTTGCAAGAATACTACAGAGCTACTCCTAATTACACCCTTCATTTGTCTCTCCCTACTTCTAGGAAATTAGCATTTTCAAAATACAATAGTATTTGAAAATAGCTTATTACCAATAGGGTAAATTTCAGGTCATATTAAAATTCACCAGTGTTTGCCTCTTCCACTATGTAATTTTTTTACTGTTCTAGAATTGCATCCAAGACCTCAGATTGTGTTTAGTTTTCATGTAACATTAGTTTGTTCCAGTTTGAGACGTCCCTGAATTTTTCCCTTTATCTTTTCTGATTTGGGCAATTTTAATGGGTCTTGTACACTTGTTTATACAAACTATCATTCAGTTTAGGTTTTTTTTAGCTGTATCCTGGTAAGGGGACTGAAGACATATATTTGTGAAGAATAGCAGAGAAATACTTGTGCTTTTCCCTGGGAGTCATGTGAAGGGTGCATGAGTGCCTCACTGCTGGGGATATTAGCCTCCAACGCTCATTTAAGAGGCTGGCTAAAGGGCCTATTCCTCTCATTCAATTGATGTGTCTGGGGACATCTGTTTGGAGTTAATCTTATACTGCATTTTATCTCTAACATTTGCACAGTGATTTTAGAGCACAGTGATAGATGTCTCCTGCATTGGTGGCATTTACCTAATGGCAGTTTTGTATTGTCCTAAGGTGACAATTATTCTATCCTTATGGAAAATACCATTTAACATGCTATAAGATAAAAAGGAGTAAAATAGTGCTTAATAGTATTTAATGACTTACTCAAGCAAGAAATTTCACTAGCATATGGCATATGCATATGTATTTAGAGCTGTGTGTTTACATGTAAATTCTATACTATATACATATTATGATATTAATACTTATGTCGTATGTTTAGTATACATCTATATAATAAATAAAAGGCATCTGTGCATATATGTTCATGGGTATAAGATACAGACATACTGTGTGTATGATATACTACTGCGGTATCTATGTTTGTTTGTTTAGAAATATATTATAAGCAGCCTTCCACACAGGTGTGCTTCCTCTCATCTGAAAGGCTGGTATCGCTCCATGGCAATGAGCATCATTAATTTATTTGACTCTCTTCATTGGCATTTTACTTTAACTTTTGTATTTGTGATTACAGATAGTCTTTATGCATCTTTATGTAGCTCTCCAGCTAAGGATACATTCATTTTTATGCAGATTTTCTGTCCTACAAGGTTGGTGCCAATTTATTCTCTTGCCAGCAGCATATGTGCATGCAAGATGCAGTGTGTCTTCCCCTAATACTGGCTACCATTGTTCTTATGAATCTCTTTTTTATTATCTCTTTTCTGGTATATTAGAGTATTTTTCCTGTTTCCCTGCCATCTTTCTATATACCGTGCTCACTTCCTTTGCTCTACTTATCTCCATGATGTCATTGTTTATCTTTTAAATCAGTGTGTATCATAACCCCTTCTCACTCAGAGGAGACTGTGATACTTAATACTACAGCAGTCCCCACCCCCAACACCATCAATTGTTTTACTTAGAACAGGTGACACTCAATTATGTATCTTCCTCAACTCTCAGGTGTTAAGTCTTAGGATGAAGGACTTTATATTCAGGATCTGTCAGGGTCGCCTCCTCTTACATATTGTAATTAACTGTGACACTTGTCTACCTTTTAAAACCAGTTACCAAGCTGCGTCTTGATGCCAAAGGTGAAGACATTGTCCTCCTTTCCATTTAAATCACCTCCATGCTGCTCTCTGCTCTGTTCCTGGAGCTTCTCACCACTGGAATCTGTATTCCATGCTAGTTTGCTTTCCTGTGTCTCCTTCATGCCCAGGGTTGCCAAGTCATTAGTGAAAATGCTGATTTACATATCAATGTTTCATCTGCATTTATGATTGTTTCTTTGGGGTTTCTTCGAAATAAAACCCCAAATTTGCTCATAAAAAAACCATGAATTTGCTGCCTCAGTCAGTAGCTCAGATACCAGGAAAAAAGAGAAAAGAAAAAAGGAAAAAGGAAAGAAAAAAGAAAAAAAAAGAAAGAAAAACACTCATTGTCAGTTATTAGAGACTCCACAGGTAATTGGATTTGGTTTGTAGGGAATTCAGAAGGCTGCCCAGAAAAGTAGCTGTGATTAAATTACCCTGAACACTAGGGGTCCAAACCAAGGCGTCTGTCCACTCTTTCTGGTGAAAATCTGCCCCATTCCTACTGCACTGGAGAATAACCGCGTGAAGGCCATTATGGAATCAGACACTCTAATGCAGTTTCCTCTAATTCATTTGCTGCTGGGCATGAAATAACAGGAAGTGGGTTCTTTTACAATCATGCCTAAAATCTAAAATCAGAGCAATTGTAAGGGACTTACAAATGTGATAATAAACGTTACTTCATTTGACTTATAGCAGGAGTGGCTGAGCGTTTAACCAGTGCAACACTCATACTAATCTCTATCAGAAAGAAATGGGACCCTTTCATTCCACCTGGACTGCCCTGCTAAAAGCATTTGCTATGCACATTCTCCTTCAAAGGTGTAGCTTTTCTAATGTATTCACTCACTGTGTGTGAAGATCAAAATCGCAAACAGGCCAAATAGGAAGTCTATCTTTCTCTGCCCTCCTTCTCAGAACTAGCTCCCTGGCTTTAATCAAACTGCAGCCTGCTTTGCATTTTTGGTTAGTAAGGGTTGAGTTGTTTACCATCACTGTTACTATATAAACCTTGAAACCAAATCTGACAGGACATTTTGAAAGTGCCAAGCTTAAAATCAGATGTGGTAGTGAGGTTTGAAACATAGTCTTAAGCACAATCAGTGAAGAAACATAGGTACCCTCCTATGTTTGTGCTTATGTAAGTGAAATCCTTTAATGTCAAGAGACAGATCATTAATTGGTGCCATGCTTTTTGTGTAGTTGTTGTTGCTGTTGTTGTTGTTGTTGAAGTTGCTGTTGTTTCATTCTCTTTGCTCCCCTCTCCACCAAAGTAGCCAAGATTGGTTACTTACATGTGGTGGTGCATAGGCCATCAACGCCCCCAGAACATGTTTGAACGCCTATCCCAGTTTCCAGACCTCTACTCCAGATGCTCAGAAGAGCCATTCCTAGGAGACAGGCTTGCCAGTGTGAATTCTGTGCATACTCATTCCCTGGCAGCTTTCTGTCTCTTGGACAAGCAGTTGGTATAGTTAGTAGTGCTTTTAGGAAGCAGAAGCTCTGCCCTACTCAGTGTATGTCTTGGTTTCCATTGGACCAGCATCATAGCTTTCTACTCACTGGGCAAGTGGCCTCATATACAGTGTTATCCACTTGGAAGTTTCCTCATTAGTTAAATACTAATAACTGAGTCTAATGAAAAGGTTTGTGATTAAATCAGATAAACCTCTCTCCATGTTAACCAACATCAGATACATGATAATGTATGAGTAGTTACTCTCATTTTAATAATTTCATTTTTTTGGCTAAAATTTATAAATGACTGTTTCACTAACCATACTTAATTGTGAAAAAAACACAAACTGAACTGATGATTGTGGTAAAATACTTTATATTTTTATATTTAAAGATTCTTAAAAGGATATATTACTAGAAAATTTCTCTTTGTATTTGCATATATGCCTTTAAAATACTACATTTTATTCCTCAGCTTTTAATATAGAAATAGAAAATATATATTCTAAGTAAATATTAGATAGTACATAAACACCAACCACCCACCCCTCTCACTTATCTAGGAACTTTTTCTTTTTCTCCATAAAGGAAAGAGGCCATGAGGTGACCCCACTGCCTGTGAGAGGGTGGCCAAATGCTTAGTTGAGAAGCCAAGCCATTTTCTATGAAACAGATGAGAAGAAGAAAACAGTATTTATTAAATGTATACTAAATACCAGGCTTAAGGTGCCTTTCAACTTGAATTATTTAATTGTCTCTGCATCATATCTGCTATACTTGCAGCCATTACTCTCTGTTTTACAGGTTCAGACAATGGGCTCATTCATTTATTCATATGAATAAATATCACTACAAACATTTGAATCAAGTTATGTTAGTTTCTGGTCTATGAGCATTTGAGAGTCAAAGTCTTGGCTCATGGATATGAAGAAAACTATAGAATATTCAGACAAAAAGACAAAAACTAATTTTGAATCTTGATCCAAATACTCTTACTAGGATTTGAGGGCTCTTTCTAATCACCAGATAGAGTCAAGATTCCTTCTTAGGGTTCGTAGTCTTATTAATAAAAATAATTTAAGAATAGACTCAAGTGGAAGCTCAAGAACCATTTTATTGGTGTTTGAACGAAACCTCTGAAGGCAAGCTGTACGTTTTAGCAGATACCCAAAGCAGAGCAGGGAAGACAGGAAAGAAAAAAAGCCATGTCATTTAAGTCACAGTGGAGGCCAGACACCAGGCCAAACAAGAGCAGGAAGATAGAAAGATAAAAGAAGACGATACAACTATGTGGTGTGTCAGAGTGGGAGGACTCTTCTTGGATTCCAATCTGAAATCTAGTCTAACCTCCTAGCCAAGCACATGGGGAAAATTTCCAGAATACTAAAGCTTGAACTCGGATCCTGAAATCATGTACTTTTACCAATGAGAAAACAATGCCTTTAGGAGTGAATAGATTACCTGGACCTCGACCCTCCTAATGCTGCAACCCTCTAATACAATTACTCATAATGTGATAATCCATAGTCATAAAATTATTTTGTTGCTATTTTGTAACTGCAATTTTGCTACTATTATGAACTGCAATGTAAATATTTGATACCCAAGATGTCTAATATAGGATGTCAAGGGGGTTGTGACCCACAGGTTGAGAACCATTGACTTAGATGTAAGTGGATACTGAGAGAGGATTTGATGGAGTTTGTAGTAAATGCTATGGATACAGGCAGCATGTGATCACTGTCTCCTTAGTGATCACACTATGCCCTACACACTGTGACCTAGCCTCTGGCTCAGTTCTGCTGTGGGAGGGCTAACATTAGCTCTGTTGACTAGCCTGTGTTCCTACAAGATACTCTGGTGTGCTCCAACACCTGGAAAGCTTCTGACACCCTTGACAGCACACTTCTGGGACAGTATTTCAAAAGATGATAATAGTGGACTCTAGATTAGGAAAAGCAGTGTTATGTTATATCATCTCCATCTTTTTCAACTTATCATTTAATTATTCTCTCTCCAGTAGGATCATTGAAGCAGGTGAAATCAGTAAAGCTAAAACTCTTCATTCTTACAATAAATCTTACATTTACTTTTTCCTATTATCGTTTTTGCTAATTAAAGCATACTTTCAACAATGAAGAGAAAGGTCAATCATTCTTTTAGCACAAATGTTTGAAAACCTAAATTCTGCCAAGCACCATTTTTGTTGTTACATCTACTATTCAACAAAGCAAACAGACCCTCTCCTCATGGACCTCAGACAGTAGTGACAAAACAATGCGAACTTATTTCATGCTGCAAAACAGGAAGGAAACTATGGGCACTTCATGGGCATGACATAATAAGGGGCAAATGGGTAAAATCGGTGGAAGATGTATTGAAAATTAGTGGTAAACCCATTTCCCCTCATATTCTTAGCTTCTTCACAAATACATCATTCAACTCATACACTGAGTTTGTAAGGAGGGCATCATGGTTCCTGTGGTGGCCATCTGTCAGGACTGTAATTGGTCAATAGATGAAGATGTAGTGATGTGCAAACTGATAGATTTATCAATTTCTGGGCTCATTATCTAAAACCAGCTAAGTAATATTAATGACTTCAGCTAAATAAGAAAACCACTGTGATTTACTTTAATATTTGTAGTTTGCCAAATGATATTATTTGAGCAACTTTATATAATTCAGTTCATTGACTCTTCCCTGCCTTGGTTTTTTTTTTTTTTTTTTTTCAGTTTCTTTGAAATTGGAGGTTTTTTTGAAAACAGACTTCCAGAATCTATTTGTGTGTGTGTGTGTGTGTGTGTGTGTGTGTGTGTGTGTGTGTGGTGTGTGTTTTAAAAATGTATAATCTTGGCCTCTACCTCACACTTAACAAAGACAATATATATTTAGGATTTCAGTAATCTGCATTTTGATGATATACCAAGGCACATATCCTGGTCACTATAGTTTGGACATCAATGTTTTGTACTGGTATCTTTCTACCACTGTGTCAACATAGTCATCCTTACCTGAAATAGCCCATAGGGATGCTAGCTCCCTACACACTGACTTTGCGATTGGCCTCCTGACTCACACACAATTTGTAAGGTGACATTAGCATAGTACCAAGCTGCTCATTCCTGCTACCTTTCTTTACAGTTACCATCTGGTGGCTCACATCTGATCATACATTGACTCCCCTCTCAGTTGCCCTGGAATCATTTTTTACACACAGAACATGATAACTTGTCTTGCTTTTATCATCTTAGTCCTTTTCCTTTTCTCAATTTCAGTCTTGGATTTTATGTGTATGTTTGAATGAGAATGCAGAATACACTAGCACCCCTGTATGTGTGTCAGTGTGTGTGTGTGTGTGTGTGTGTGTGTGTGTGTGTGTGTGTGTGTGTGTGTATGTACAGAATAGCCGAACCAGAGGATAACAGGACCCTTCTCTTTTTTTAACCTAGAGTATTCTTGTGAGATGTTGTCTAATGAAGGAGAAGTAGGTCATAATTTCTATCAGGTTGGCCAGAGTTTCTGATGGATGGGTGGGCTGATATGAACCAGAAGTCAGGCAGTAAGCTGACACTCTCAGTTCAAAAATGATATCATGATGTTTGAGTGAGTGAACCAAACTCTTGATATTGGTCCTAGAGACTATTTATTGACCCAGCCAACGTTTAATGATTTCCTATGAACTATGGACCTTCCTACATAAAGACATAATCTCCATTTTCTAGATGTACTTTTTACAAGTAACTTGCACACACTGATAAATAATGATTTCTCAGACTTTGGAGGGAATATCGGGAAAAGTTTCTAAGAGGAAATGACTTGTTCATGAAGACTTTATATGCCCCAGTGCAGGGGAACACCAGGGCCAAGATGTGGGAGCTGGTGGGTAGGGGAGCAGGGCCGGGAGGGGGGAGGGTATAGGGAACTTTCTGGATAACACTTGAAATGTAAATGAAGAAATTATCTTATAAATGTTGGGAAAAAAAAGTAGACTCAAAAAAAAAAAAAAAAAAACCCGCAGGCAGAGAAGAGAGGCAGAAGCATTCAAATGATCAGACTTGGGATGTGGGCATGATTTAGAGGCAGAGCATACCTTAAAGGTACCATCATCTACAGATGCGAGAGCTATACACCATGCCATGTGACCATCTCATCTTGCACAATGCTGGCTCTGAATGCTGCTTCAGTTCTCAGTTGTGGCAACAGTTCCAGTCACAATGGTCCAAGTCATGGATTTATTTGCTAATCCTGCAGAGATCTACTCGTTTTATTCTACCACATGCCAGGTCACAGTGAGAAAGATTCAGTACAGGAAAATCTGGATAGATGTTTCTGATAGCAGTCCAATACTTAGGGATTCCATTTTTTAAACATAATTTTCTTGACTTGATATGTGTTTATATGTAGATAACAGAAAAATGTGTTCCATTTTTTATAAGTCTGAGAAATTATATATAGATTCCAAACAATTTAGTAAAGTAAATACTATCTAGTATGATAGAGTATGGTCCAAGAGTTAATGATATTCTAGTTTTCATTATATATGGAAAAATATTACCTGTATACCTTGAAAAAAGACTAGAAAACTAACTAGTCTTCATTATTTTCTGGAGCAGCGTGAAATGAATGGGCACACTTATAAGCATGAGTTTGAAGGCCAAAAGAACACAAGGAAGTGCAACAAAACAAAACACTGGCACTCTGATTTCTGTTACTTTTATTATATTATCTGTATTTTTTTACTATGTCAAAGATTATCTAATAGAAATATTATATAGAAATGAAATGAAGCCTGAGCAGGAAATGAAAACAGAAACCAAATATAGATGTGTGGTAAATGTCCCTGTCCCCAGCCATTAAGAGCAGAGACAGCGAAGGAAGGCAAGCAGACAGTAATAGCCCTCGCTTTCAGTCACTTAGTGCAATTACAGTACTCCCACTGCATAACAGCAGCCTGGGGGAGCAAGGACCAAGGAAGCTACATGTTTCCAAATGAAGAGTTCAATACAACATCACCCAACTCTGGCAGAAAAATCACATTCTTTACCCCCTTAGCACTTTCCAATGACTTTGAATAAGTGCTAAGTCTGTCTCCAATATGAAGAATGAGTGTGAATGGCATTAGTGCACATTAAAACACATCCTTGAAATCACACCCACACCCCTAGTATTCTTCAGCAACACTACATGCTGTAATAACAGTAACAACAAACAAGGCCCCCTGGTTTGCCTAATATCTGAGCTTTAATTGGTTTGTACATATTTATGGGACCAGGGGTGGTGATTAAAGAAAAAAAAAAATGCTTGCAAGATTGAAGACTTGAGTATCCCCATCCTTGGATGTGCCCGTGAAGGACAGCTGCTGAAATAAACGAGTTTGAATAGAGAGTCCATGAAGGAAATTGGTCTTGTCCCTGACAGCTTATCTTTAAGCCCAAGGCTTTCCTCTAATTGTCTGTTGTTGATGCTGCTGTTGTGGTTAAATATAACCCAAAGGAACTTGGGCACATGCCCTTGGGTGGCATGGCAGGAGGCTGATGGCTGCTTTCCGCTTACCATCCAGCCTGTTTGCCCTCCCTGGAAAGCAGCTATAAATGATTTTCTAAGTCCACTTAAGCTTTAAATCAAGAACTACACTCTCTCCCTCTAGAGCCTAGCTGAGCCTACGAGGTCCTTCATTCTTAAGGAGTGATGTAGGGGAGAGAGATGCCTGGCCACAATTTTAAAAGCATTGGTCTGTCAAGTTAGGCTGCAATGGAGTCAACAGAATCTTCAAGTGTATAAAGTACTGTGAGATTAGATTAGGAGAAATAGTCCCCAAGCCACAGAAGTGATCTGCTCATATGCACAGCACTCAATACTGTACCTGAGCACATAGGTACTAACCAGCCTTATACACAACTCTGTACACATTGGTACAGCAGTCAATGTCCATCTACTTAGCTGTGTCACAGCACAGCTAAAATCAGAGCTGCACACAGACAATCAAATAATGATTGCAAACTGAGATAAATAGGTAGTAAGATGAGAGCTCAGTATATGGCAGCTGCCATATTATAGCTACTGACTATTATTTGGAGGTGGGGAGCTCTGGGTTTGGTAGCCTTTCATTACTCCTGCACTCCTAAGAGGTCTTTCAGCATAAATGCTATCCAAGCCTACTAATAGGTCATAATCAATTAAATAGGATTTAATGAGTACATATTTATAAAATGCATATTGTAATGGAAAGAAATACAATCAATCAAGCTTACAGACAGACAGATAAGAAGAGTGTGTGGGGGGAGAGGGACGTTTGAAAGCCACAAGAGGACATCAAGTGTCCTGCTTTGTCATGCTTTACCATGTGGCCTTGAGAGAGGACTTCTAGCTGAGGCTGGAGGAAGGTTTGCTGCCAGCAAGCCTCAGTGATCTTTCTGTGGTCCACAGTGATTCACAGTGCTGGGGTGTCCAATGATGTGTAGCCACCCTCAAGTTCTTACACGCTCAGAAATGAACTCAGGTCCCTGTGCTTGTATGGCTAGCATTATTCCCCACCGAGGCATCTCTCCAGACTTCAAGTGAGAACATTTAAGGAAAAAAATAAATTAAAAAGCTGGACCTGGTAGCACAGGCCTATAATCCCAGCTACTGTGAGGGCCGGAGGTAGGAGCGTCATAAGTTTAAGGGTCGTCTAGGCAACTTAGTGAAAGCTTATATTAAAATGAAAAATTACAAAATGTGCAGGAACACTTGCCTGGGATGGATGGAGCTTTAGATAGAATTTAAAAGTCAAAGATAATGTCCACGTTCCATGCACAGCTGGGAGACTGTTTGTTCTGTTATGCTCACTTCACTTAAGGAGGATGACATGTTTGTGAAAGCTACTTTTTTCTAGAAAATACCCTTTTTCAGGGGTCATGCATGAGAGCTCTCAGCTGAGTCCTGCTGTTATTTGTACCTGATAGGAGAATGGATACCTGAATTCTATTGGTAGGACCATAGGCCTGGGAAAAAATAACTGACAGTAGCAAAAGAGAAGTGAAGAAATTAGAATACACTGGTTTAAGTGGGACTAGAAACAGTATTCTGGCTTCTCATCGGCTCCTGATGTCTGCTGGTAGAATCACCAACATCCTGTCATGACATTGGAATGAGAGGAACTATTGGTGACAACAGCTCAGCCATGCATACTAGTGCCTAAATCACCACTGCAAAATTCTCCAGAGTGATTCCCCCATGCAAAAGAATTGTAGGAGACTCAGATGCTGCCCATGCTCATGGTAGAGTTTACTATATTCTTAACCTTACCAGTAGATCAAGCAATGGAAGAATGAGGGGTTGGAGTGTGTGAAGACTCAGAAGTTGAAAGCACATGCTGCTCTTGCAGAGGACCCAGTTTTAGTTCCCATCACCTACATGGTGTCTTTCAACCCTCAATAGCTCCAATGCAGGGGAATCTGATGCTCTCTTCTGACATCCATGGGTAAGAGGCACACACCAGGTGCACAGATGGTGGCAAAACATATATGCATAAATAAATGTAAACCTATTTTTATAGTAGAAGAATAAGAGTCAGCTTCTTTCTGAGTGTGGGAAATATCACCTACGAGATGTAGGTCAGGTTTTGTTTCAAAGTTTTACTGCTTAACAAATGATGCAGGGCAAAACATAATCTCCCCAAACCATATATAATATAGCTATGGGTTTCTTTAATTTTTAATATGAAAGTCACTTGCCTATAATGAACTCACAAATAAAAACATCAAGACGCTACATTAAGATTGGTTAGTCAAATGCTCACCTACTTTCTAAGTACTAAAGTTGAGTTAAGATGCAATCAAGGGCTTTAATACCTGTAAAAGTTATAAACAACTAACTTGCATAATTAAGCAGCTTTGCAGGACTGAAAATCTCTCTCTAGAGACAGTTCCAGACACAGTCAACAGTGGCATTTCTCATTTCAGAAAACATGACACAAATACAGTCTTTAACAGTAGGTCTCAAGCTGGTTAGCCCATAGGCTCATGTTATTCTCTGTGGAATATGAGAAGCTCAGGGTCTGCCATGGGAAGCCCCTGTTTGCTTTGCTTCTCCATTCTTTCCATACGCAGATCTGTAAGACATCATGCTTTGAACTACTCGAGCCATGAGCCTTGAGATGTAATGAATTTGCTTTGCAGCATCTCTAACAACATATCACCTCTTTAAAAACATCAGACTTAGTTCCATGGCCTTAGATTCCTCTGTAAGTGTACTGAAGTTCAGCAGAAACAGAATAGGAAACTAGGAACTTCACCAATAAGAAACCAGCTGCCCCCAGACTTATTCTCACCTCTCCACACAGGTGCATTTTCTCTGTTCTCTATGCACATTGCCACACACTCTTCCGATTATAGGAACAATGAGGGCTAGAAATTATTTGCTCAAATAAGCTATTAAATTCATTTTCAAACTTGTTCTTTTAATTCCCCTTAATCATCCCAAAAGTAATAAACAACCCAACGTACTCTTCTGTAATTTTCAGAAACACTATTAAGTTGTTGACAGTGAATACATTCTGTGAATCTCTAAGCATATTCTCCCTAAGCATGACAGTTAAACAAATGTTTATTGTTAATAAAATGGCTTATGATCATTCACTGTAGCATAGGGCTCTGAACATGGTTAAATGTTTTTTTTTTAATAACTAATATTCAAAACTTAGTGGAACTACTATGAGGCTATAAGCCTGACTTATCAAAACCCTCAAAGCAACACTAAAGGAAAATTCAAAAGACAAAAATGTGTGGAAAATGTACTGAATCTGTGAGTTGGGTGACTTGATATTAAGAGGGTTACTCCCCAGTTTATAGATACTTTAAAAAATTCCTGATTGTATTCAGTGGGGAATTTTGTAGGTACTGACAAACAGAATCCAACATTTATGTGGAAATACACATGGCGTAAAGCATCAAGATGACTCTGAAGAAGTGAACGTACAGGACTAGTGCTGCCGGGCCGGGAAACTTGCCAGGCATGTGATGAGGACAGCGTGGTACTGCAGTAAAGATGTGTAAGAACATCAGTACCATAGCACTGAGGGCTCAGGATGGAGCCATGAGAGTGAACACCTTGTTCCCATCCCGATGCACGTACTCTTTGAAGGAAAGATGGAGCTTTGCAAGGGTGCTTAGACCCATGTCTCATGCCATATGAGAACACTAACTCAAAACTTTGCTTCAATAGAAGCTACGATGAGAACAGGTAATGGGAGAAGAACCGAATAGGTTTAAATAAAAGTCAAATAAAGCCAATTCAAATTTAGAAACAGAATAATTACTGTGATATTCTATGGAGACACGGGGAGAGCCGAACCCAAGATTTGCTAAACTTCTCTTCAGTTTAAAAAAAGCACAGTTTCAGCTCCAGCTTCTCATCTAGGTGTAGGGCCAGGTTTCTGCCTTGAGTGAATTTTCTTTTACTTTTTCCCCTTAAAACACTTTTTAAAACATCAACACTTTCAGACCTGCCTCCCCACAAGTCTGGCAAAAGTGACGCATGTAGAACTGACTACAACTGGCAATCGCTCCACAACCTTTGTGATTCCACTGAAATCTCTTTCTTAGCACAGAGCCAATTTGTGTTACAATGTCAAGAACAGCTTCAGAGCGACTGGTAAAAATTAAAGCTTAAATTAAAGCCCCCAACAGATCTGATAACATTTCTCCCAGTAAAGGAGACCTCTTTGCAGCCAGTCAGGGAAATTAAATCAAGTTGTCTCTTGTAATACAGCATTGTCTTACCCGTCCAAACAATGGCTGAAAGTATTGATCAGTCTTTTTGGTCTTTCAAAAGAGGGCACTCATCTCCATGAGCATGTGGTCATGTGTAACCACTGGGCCTATTCCTGATAGCTTGAACTGGCTTTGCCATAGTTACAACTTCATGAGTTAGAAAGGTGTCCAATTAACAATGCTTTGCTTTATGATTTTATTTTTTCTGAAAATTCTAGTGATACTGTCTCTGTTCTTCCTCCTGGAAGGCTAAATACCAGCTAACTCCTAGGAGCCTCATAGGAGATAAGGACTCTCTCCTAACCTGCCACGCCCATAACGGAACCTGCCCATTACAAAATTCGTTCTTGGAAAAACAGGGGTCACACACACATTTCCTTGGACTAGGAAGCTAAAAGGATCTGGCCTACCTAGTAAAACTTTAATATCATTGATGTGGACGAACCTGGTGTAGTATTTCCAGACATCAGCTCTGCTTCTTTACTGGGACAATGTGATCTCACCATTTCTCAAAAAGACTGTAAAATATCAAAAAGAGTTCAGGATTTTTGACTTTGAATTGGACTTTGAAAAATACTCAAAGCTTGGCCTGTTTGAACCAATACACACACACACACACACACACACACACACGTGCACACACAGGAAGATAAAAACACGCGGGAAGATATAGGGCAAACCTTTCCAAGGGGATGAGGTCCAGCCTCTCTGTCTTAAAGGAAGAAGAAGAAGTAGCAAAGGAGGTGGACGTGCTTGAAGAAGCAACAAGATTCCCAAGGCAGATACTGGATGCCAGCCTTGCTTTGGGGTAACGAGGTACAGCAACTTCTGCCTTCTAGAACTGGTCCTTAAGGGAGGGCTATGAAAAAGGACCAGGTTTGTAACGGCCATACTGAACTCCTTTTGCCCTACATCTGCCAGAGCAAATGTCCATGAGGCATGTGTTTGTCTGTTCTTCATAGTATCAACACAGAGAGGCTCATCAAGGGCCCTCTATCTGAGCCTGCTTCTCCCACACAGATGGGAACCATGTTCATTAGGAGCAGATTGGCTAGGCATATCAAGAGCAATGTTCTTCTAAATGCAGGAAGCACTTCTGTGGGTTTGATTTTATTTCACCAGCAGTGTTGTTTGTGCTTCTGCAGGTGCAGACTCGTGTCTCTGTGAGGCACAGCGCTTTCCTTTGGTTTGTTTACCACCCTTCATGACTCTACAGGGTCTGTTGGTGCATCTGGTAAAGCCCAAAGAAGAGGCACTCTCTGAATCAGACCTACCACCATGTCAGTGTGCCAAGATGTTTTGAATACAAAGATAGTGAAACATTATCTAGGGGTTCCACTCTTTGAAAGGGCTTTGTCTGAGTGTTTTTTAAATGTGAATGCTATTTTTATAGACAATATTGTGTGAGGATGTAGTATAAAAAAAATGTGCTACAATGAATTCGAGCTGCATTTAAGCAGGCATTGCTGATACCAAGAGATGAGGGAAAGAAAGTGGAATTGAAATCATTATAAAAAAATATGAATCTGGAGATAAGGCCTAATATAAAAACAGATTTTGGTAACTGCCTGGAGTAAATTGAATTTTGGTTTCAGTGATAATGTTGCTGACTATATTCAAGAAAAAAAAAATACTGGCCTAATCTTAGTTATTGCTACATGCTATCTCTTCATCCACAGAAGATGAAATGGCCTTTGAAGTGCCACAGTGTTCCTGAATAGTACCCAACAGTAGCAGAAATGGCACAACAAATTAAAACACTCCATTGACAGATAAAACTCAGAGACATTTATCAATTCAATGTAACACAAGCCTGTTTTCCAGCATCCCAAGGAAAATTACTCTGTGTCTATGTTTGTGTACTCATATGCATGCATGTGTGTGTGCTATCATTATAACTCAGTCATATCCCTGAGTCACAGGCAAGTATGTATGAAATGTGTCGCTCAAACTTAAATCATTTCACCAGTTAAAAAACTAAATCATACAGACTTACAGGTCAAGTGCCAAAGATAATATCTGGAAATTAGTAGACTCTTAATTTTCAAAATCCTCTCCTACTCTGTTTGCCTGAATTGCAGGGACACTGGGGTAGGACTAAGCAGATGACAAAGGCTTGTTCCATCTCCTCATCCCCACTCCTCCAGGACTCCACATTTGCAGCAGCTCCAGGGCTAGACATTTTTGTCTGCGCTTGTTACTAGTGGTTTATGTCCACTTCACATGCCCAGATCAACAGACCTCATATACCCATCAGATTTGATGACATATGCTCCTGTCTCTTCATGTGCACCCTTCCTTCTGATGGAAGCATTCTCTCTTACATTCCCACTTCCAGGAGTTTATATCTCATTTTTCATTAAAAGTAAGATCTGAATATCCAACTTCTTAGTTGAACTCCCTGCTCCCTCAGTATGGCATGAATATTTTTGCCATTTCTTCTATCGATAGGTGTCACCATGTCTAGGAATTATATCCACTGTGCTCTAAAGACCATTTGATCATGGGAAGCACTGCGGAGCAGAACCTGGTTTTGACGCCTTTTGATTTTGATTCTTTTCTTCGCTGACATAGTTATGTTGCTGTTCTATGAAGTGTTCTTTGTGTGCATGATCTCATTTAATCTTCTAAACAACGCCTAAGTCAGGTGGCATGTTTCTTTCTAACTCACCTATGGATGTATCCTTTAGAGGGCATGATACTCATCCAAGGCCAGGCTGCCAGTTTTAGACCTTTCCTTAGCCAGTAAACCAGAGAGACCCTCAGAGCCACCAACTGCCACCAACTGCCACCAGCTGCCTTCCTGTGTTACTTACCACTCCGTACTTCTTTTGTGGAATTACCAATGACCAAATTACTGTCCTTCATGCTTCTTGAAGCTAAATTTTATGCTTGTTTCTTTTTGGTATTCTAGCCCAACACCTCTCATACGTAAGGGTGTTCCAATCTTGCATTTTTAAAAATCTGAAACAAATAGATTCTTTTTTTCACACTCTTCTTTAAAATTGTTCATTTAATTATTTTAATATAATATATTTTGATCATCTTCTTTCCTTCCCTCAACTACTCCAAGATCTGGCCCCCTCACCCTTAGCCTCTAAACTACCAAGAAAATGGCAACAAACATTAAAACAGACAAACTTAAAAAAAGGAAGGAAGGAAGGAAGGAAGGAAGGAAGGAAGGAAGGAAGGGAGGGAAAGGGAGAGAGAGAAAGAGAGAGAGAAAGAAAGAGAGAGAGAAAGAAAAAAGAAAGAAAGAAAGAAAGAAAGAAAGAAAGAAAGAAAGAAAGGAAGGAAGGAAGGAAGGAAGGAAGGAAGGAAGGAAGGAAGGAAGGAAGGAAGGAAGGAAGAAAACAAGATATACTTATAAAAAAAAAAGTTTGAACATAGAAAGACATGGAGTCTACTTTATGTTGGTCCACGGCTCCTATGAGTGTGGCCTTCCCTGGAGTATGATTGATACACTCAGTGACATTCCACTGGAGAAAACTAATTTTGCCTTTTCCAGCAATTATCAGTTACAGAATGCTTCTTGGTTGGAGCTGGAACTTTGTGTCTGCTCCCCCTTCTCAGTGCTGGGCTTTTGTCTGGCTGGACTTGTGCAGGTCTTGTGAATGCTGCCACAGTCTCTAGGAGTTCATAGGTGGAACAGTTCTTGTGCCCAGTATATGTGGTTTCCCTGATGTTATCTATCTCTTCTGGCTCTTAGAATATTTCTAGCTCTTCATTCTCATAGATCTCTGAGATTTGAGGGTAGGGTTTTGATAAAGATACCCCATTTATAGACCTGGCTGAAGTCAGGAAAGGAGCTATCCAGGTAAAATGGAAAAAGCATCATTGACCAAAAGAAGTGATATACTTAAAGAATAAAATTAAAACACCTTAGAATCTCTTATCCGGTGCACCTGAAAATAAGTATCGACCATCTTCTGACTCAAAGAGGAAAAGCCTTTGAACTTCCATGGTTTTTGTGTAGTATATACTAAGCCAGTGGCAGGAAGTCCATTTCTTAATGAAATAGATTGTCTGTGACTTAAAAATAGTATGAATGATGCAGTGGTCTGTTCTAACAGTATTTTAATAATTTACACAAAGAAAATAACTGCACTTTCTTTTCATTTATATTCCCTATGTTTACATCTATAAAGCAGCAGGCAGATTCATAACTGACTGATTTCCATCAATATGATAATCTTTGGATTGAAGAGAGTCATTACTGAAGAGAAAGTGCTGAAGATAAGATGTCTTATCAGGAGACTAATAACTTTTTTTTATCTTTAACAAGCTGCCTTATCTTTACCATTCTGCCTTAGAAACCATGAAAGGGACAGCTTTGGGTACACACTGAACTGTCCCCCCTTCATATCTTGAGGTAGGGCTGAGAAGCATCTGGGCTTTCAGAAGAACACACTGTGGTTCATATAGGAAGTAGGTAGACCTGGAAGAAGCTCACTATGAAGTGGAGAGATCTTCTGTCCTGGATAGTTTATCTCACTCACACTAGCTCCATCCCTACATGTACCATGGATGCTAAAAAAAAGTTAAAAATTATTCCAACATGGGATACACATGATGGGAAGAAAACTAATTGACTAACAGTTTTTGATTATGTTCTCTCAACACCGTTTGAATACTTTTCCCTTCAGAGCCTCACGATCACTCAGTAAATTCTCAGTATCTCAAAGACTGTCCAAAACTCAGTCACTCAAGAAAGTTCATTGGGCCTATTTTAAACACACATATAATCAGCATCATATAAATACAACCAGCCTGATAGAATTCCATACTGATTATTTGTTCGTGTTTTAATTAGTAATCTACTGCATAAATTTTACTTAATTCAATACAGATGTCATGATAAGTACTGTTACAATCTTCATGTGCTGCTTGTATGACTGGTGTGTGTGTGTGTATGTTTGTGTGGGTGTGCGGATGTGTGTCCTTTCTCGAAAACAGTTCTTGCTGCAACAAATTACTTCTGTAAAGCAACTTAAAGTATAGAAGGTTTATACTGAATGCTACTTCACAAGTCCAAGCCCAGGCATGGATGATTCCATGTTCTTGAGTCTGTGTGTGGCCAAGAACACACAGTAAGACGTATATGTCAGAGGTGCTTCTCCTGGAGGGAGCCAGGAGAACACGAGGGAAGAAAATAGATAGACACAGCCAAACTATGACTTTCCATTATGGACCCTTGATAACTTATACTGCGGAAAAGGGTTCCATCTATTAATAGTTCAATGAGTATGATCACCTTGGTGGATTAACTGACTGTTAAGATTTTCCCCTTCATAATTCAGTCATCTCAGTGATTGGATGCACTAACTGGGGAACAAAGTTTCAACACATGAGCTTTTGGGGAGATACTTCATGTTTAAAGCATAACAGTACTGTTTCCATTCAAGCTATACTCATAATGAGATCTTCATGATTAACCTTTATAAGCTACCCCAAGGGCCCTACAAAAGACACCAAGTTTTATACTGGTGAATTACTCTGACATTTCTTAAGAGTTATGTCCTATCTTGTAATGGGTGCCTTAGATTCCTATAGGCCTATGCCTCAATTAAGAGTCTCCTAACTCTAATTAGAGAGTTCAAGTGTTTCCTAGAGCCAACAAAATGAACATTGAATTCCTTTTCCCAACATTAATAGTAGAGCCTGAATTTTCTTTCCACTTCTCTCAGCATTAAGAAGGTACATATCAGGCCATTGTACCTTCAAACCTTCATAGACATGTTCTCATTGGGAATGTGTCATGCCAGAGTCATACCTTCTCTATGATACTCCCCTGAAGTGGTCTGGCAGAATTCAGTTTTGTGCTTCAATTGCTAATACTATACATTCTTAAAACCTTTATCAATTTATTTTTAATTTTCCTACACATGGGATCTTCCCAGCTTTAGGGTAAAGTAGTTAAGGCCAAGACCATAACTTATGCTCGAGTTTAGTGGGTATCCTAGGGAAAACTCCGACTATGACTAAGAATAGACAATCATTGAATTGCCCATTCCTTAAATTCAGCAAAACTATGCATACCATTTGTTTTGTGTAAACGCTGGGTAAGATTATCAGGCTTACAGGTGTTTTTTAATTAGTATTAGATATTTTCTTCATTTGCATTTCAACTGTTATCCCCTTTTTGGTTTCTCCTCTGAAAACCGACATCCCCATCTCCCTCCCCTTGCTAACCAACCCACCCACCCCTGCTTCCTGGAACAGGCATTCCCTCACACTAGAGCATTGAGCCTTCACAGGACCAAGGGCCTCTCATCCCATTGATGACCTACAAGGCTATCCTCTGCTACACATATGGCTGGAGCCATGGGTCCCTCCATGTGTACTCTTTGGTTGGTGGTTTAGTCTCTTGGAGCTCTGGAGGTACTGGTTGGTTCATATTGTTATTCCTCCTGTGGGACTGCAAACCCTTCAGCTCCTTGGGTCCTTTCTCTAGTTTGTGACATTGGGAACCCTGTGCTCAGTCCAATGGTTGGCTGAGAGTATCCACCTCAGTATTTGTAAGGAACTGGCAAAGCCTCTCAGGAGACAGCTGTATCAAGCTAAAAAGCATCCAGTGGAAAAAAGACAGCATTTTCAAAAAATGGCTCACCTGGAGGTCAGCATGCAGAAGAATACAAATTAATCCATTCGTATCTCCTTGTACAAAGCTCAAGTCCAAGTGGAACAAGGACCTCCACATAAAATGAGATACACTGAAACTAATAGAAAAGAAAGTGAGGAAGAGCCTTGAGCACATGGTCACAGGGGAAATTTCCTGAATGAACACCAATAACTTATGCTTTAAGATCAAGAATTGACAAATGGGACCTAATAAAATTGCAAAGCTTCTGTAAGGCAAAGGACACTGTCAATAGGACAAAAAAGGCAACCAACAGATTGGGGAAAGATCTTTACCAACTCTATATCCAACAGAGGGTTAATATCCAATATATACAAAGAACTCAAGAAGTTAGACTCCAGAGAACCAAATAACCCTATTAAAAATGGGATACAAAGCTAAACAAAGAATTCTCAACTGAAGAATAGAGAATGGCTGAGAAGCACCTGAAAAAAATGTTCAACATCCTTACTCATCAAGGAATTGCAAATCAAAACAACCTTGAGATACCACCTCACAACAGTCAGAATGGCTAAGATCAAAAACTCAGGTGACATCAGATGCTGGCAAGGATGTGGAGAAAGGCAAACACTTCTCCATTGCTGGTGGGATTGCAAGCTGGTACAACCACTCTGGAAATCAGTCTGGTGGTTCCTCAGAAAATTGGACATAGGACTACCTGAGGATCCAGCAATACCATTCCTGGAAATATATATATACCCTGAAGATGCTCCAACATGTAATAAGAACACATGCTCCACTATGTTCATAGCAGCCTTATTTATAATAGCCAGAAGCTGGAAAGAACCCAGATGTCCCTCAACAGAGTAATGGAGACAGAAAATGTGATACATTTACACAATGGAATACTTCTCAACGATTAAAAGCAATGAATTTATGAAATTCTTAGGCAAATAGATAGAACTAGAAAATATCATCATGAGTGAGCTAACCCAATCATAAAAGAACATTCATGGTATGCACTCACTGATAAGTGGATATTAGTCCAGAAGCTCAGAGTACCCAAGATACAATTCTCTCGTTTCTTTTTGGCAGCACTCAGAGCTATAAGTTTTCCTCTCAGGACTGCTTTCATTGTGTTCCATAAGTTTTGGTATGTTGTGTCTTCATTTTTATTAAACTTTAAAAAGTCTTTAATCTCTTTCTTTATTTCTTCCTTGACCAAGTTATCATCAAGTAGGGTGTTGATCAGCTTCGAAGTCAGATTTGGCTTTCTATTATTTATATTGTTATTGAAGATCAGCCTTAGTCCACGGTGATCTGATAGGATGCATGGGATAATTTCAATATTTTTTATCTGATGAGTACTGTTTTGTGGCCGATTATATAGTCAATTTTGGAGAAAAAACCATGAGGTGCTGAGAAGAAGGTATATCCTTCTGTTTTAAGATAAATGTTCTATAGATATCTGTTAAATACATTTGCTTCATAACTTTTGTTAGTTTCAATGTGTCTCTGTTTAGTTTCTGTTTCCAGGATCTTTCCATTGATGAGATGGGGTGTTGAGGTCCCCCACTATTGTTGTGTGAGTTGCAATGTATGCTTTGAGCTTTACTAAAGTTTCCTTAATGAATGTGGATGTCCTTCCTTTTGGAGCATAGATATCCAGAATTGAGAGTTCATCTTGGAAGATTTTACCTTTGTTGAGTATGAAATGCACCTCCTTGTCTTTTTTGATAACTTTGGGTTGAAAGTCGATTTTATTCGGTATTAGAACAGCTACTCCAGCTTGTTTCTTTGGACTGTTTGCTTAGAAAATTGTTTTCCAGCCTTTTACTCTGAGGTAGTATCTGTCTTTTCCATGAGGTGGGTTTCCTGTATACAGCAAAATATTAGGTCCTGTTTATGTAGCCAGGTTGTTAGTCTATGTCTTTTTATTGGGGAATTGAGTCCATTGATATTAAGAGATATTAAGGAAAATTAATTGCTGCTTCCTGTTATTTTTGTTGTTAAAGTTGGGATTCTGTCCTTGCAGCTGTCTTCTTTTAGATTTGTTGAAGGATTACTTTCTTGCTTTTTCTAGGGCATAAGTTCCTTCCTTGTGTTGGAGTTTTCCCTTTATTATCCTTTGAAGGGCTGGATTTGTGGAAAGATATTGTGTGAATTTGGTTTTGTCATGGAATACTTTGGTTTCTCCATCTATGGTAATTGAGAGTTTTGCTGGGTATAGTAGCCTGGGCTGGCATTTGTACTCTCTTAGGGTCTGTATAACATCTGTCTAGGATCTTCTGGCTTTCATAATCTCTGGTGAGAAGTCTGGTGTAATTCTAATAGGTCTAAACATTTTATATGTTACTTGACCTTTTTCTTTACTGCTTGTAATATTCTATCTTTTTTTTGTGTGTGTGCATTTGTTGTTCTGATTATTATGTGTTGGAAGGGATTTCTTTTCTGGTCCAGTCTATTAGGAGTTCAGTAGGCTTCTTGTATGTTCATGGGCATCTCTTTCTTTATGTTTGGGAAGTTTTCTTCTATAACTTTGTTGATGATATTTACTAGCGTTTAAGTTAATAATCTTCATTCTCACCTATACCTATTATCCTAAGGTTTGGTCTTCTCATTGTGTCCTGGATTTCCTGGATGTTTTGACTTAGGATTTTTTTTGCATTTTTCATTTTCATTGATGGTTGTGTCCATGTTCTCTTTGGAATCTTCTGCACTTGGGATTCTCTCTTCCATCTCTTGTATTCTGTTGCTGATGCTCGCATCTATGGTTCCTGATTTCTATCCAATGATTTCTATCTCTAGAGTTGTCTCCCTTTGGGTTTTCTTTATTGTTTCTACTTCCATTTTTAGTTCTTGGATGGCTTTGTTCAATTCCATATCCTGTTTAGTTGTGTTTTCCTGTAATTCTTGAAGGGATTTTGTATGTGCGTTTCCTTTTTAAGGACTTCTACCTGTTTAGCAGTGTTTTCCTGTAATTTTTTAAAAGTGAGTTATTAATACCCTTCTTAAGATCCTCTACCAGCATCATGAGATATGATTTTTAAATCTGAATCTTGCTTTTTGGGTGTTTTGGAATATCCAGGACTTGCTGTGATGGGTGTAACGGGTTTTGATGATGCCAAGTGCTCATGGGTTCTGATGATGCCGAGTGCTCATGGGTTCTGATGATGCCGAGTGCTCTTGGTTCCTGTTAGTAAGACTCTTAAGTTTGCCTTTCACCATCTGGAAATCTCTGTTGTTAAATGTTCTAGCTGCCTATGGCTGGAGCTTGTTCCTCCCGTGATTCTGTTAGCCTCTATTAGCACTTCTGGGATTCTAACTCTCTCTTGAGTCCCAGTGGTCAGAGCTCTCTCTGCAGGTAAGCTCTCCTGTTGCAGGGAAGGTGCCCAGGGGTCTGGGTCTCAGCTCTGCCTCCTGGCTGAGGATGAAGGCCCAAAGAGACCCTGTCCAAGAACCACTGTTGCTTCTGTGGCCCACGTGCTCTCCTGCTTGGACTGGTCTCTGAGAGACCTGGGATACAATATGGTGCTCTCACCTGAGCCCAGGGGGTCAGAGACCTCTCTGGAGGCTGACTCTCCTCAGTAATCCTTAGATCCTGGGTGTGGTAGGGCTCCTAAGGCATGGAAAGTCCTCTGGGGACTGTGGGACCGTCCTCTGAGTTTGTGCCCAAGTTTTCCATTTCTTTAGTTCTCTGTGTAATTGTGAAAAAAATGGACAAAATTTAGTGCCATTACTTGTTTTAGGGTTGTTTTGTTTAATGTTAAAGTTTACAACTCCTGACTAATGATTTCCATGTATGAAGTACATCTCCACTTCTTTATTCTCTCTCTGATTATCTTGAGGTTTAAATAGAAGATTAAAGGACTTGTCTGTTATTTTGGAGAAGAAAGGCTGCATGGAATTTGACATTGAAACAGAAGTCACCCTTCTCCTGAGTGTTCCCATCAGCACATTTCCCCTTCTGGCAGGGGGAGCACACACTAGCGGAAGCCTGCTCCACTGACACAGAACACACTGCTTCTGCTTAAAAGTGTCTGCTTGCCATTCTGCCTGAAGGAGACTTGCAAAAGGCCAGTAGTATGTCTTGGTTGTTCTAGCAGAAGTACAAGAATAAAAGAACGTGGCACACTAAGCTTGTTTAACGGAGTTAAGCTCCCTAAATGTGAGTGTGCATATCCATCCTTAAGGGACAAACCATCCCAAGGGCTTGGGAACTGTACTAGTAGATTTATGAAATGTTTTGCTGATTGTTTGCAGAGGAGATTGGAGAGTCAGAACAGACTATTTTCATGTGCAGTTCAACTTGGCAAAACTTTGGTATTTAAATCAGATCCACCAGGCTTCATTTTGTGTACCCAAGTTTCATGTTCTTAGACTTTATTCTCTCTTCTCTCTCTCTCTCTCTCTCTCTCTCTCTCTCTCTCTCTCTCTCTCTTGTTTTTGTCAAGACAGGGTTTCTCTGTATAGACTTGGCTGTCCTGGAACTCACTCTGTGGACCAGGCTGGCCTTGAACTCAGAAATCCACCTGCCTCTGCCTCCCGAGTGCTGGGATTAAAGGTGTGCGCCACCATGCCTGGCAAAGATTTATCTATTTTTATTTTATGGGCACTAGTGTTTTCCCTGCATTCATCTGTGGAAAAGGAGTTACAGGCAGTTGTGAGCTTCCATGTGGGTGCTGGGAATTGAACCTGTCTGGGGATTGAACCTTGCCTGTCATCAGAACCTGACTTCTCTGACTATCTAGGATAATTTTGTGTGATTTACATCACAGATTGGAGTGATCAGACCTTCACACTAGGAGGGCATTTCAATTAGAAGGCCATGTTTTCTCCATGCAGAGGCTGTAATTACAAAAACAGTTTCAGAGGCATTTTGTGGTTTAAAATTGCTCTTCCAAGTCTGTTTACAGTGTTTCTGAGTATCACCTTTGACACCAGCTATATGGAAAACTGAGCAACATAAAATGCAGGTTCCCCAAGCAGTTGGTCCCAAATTTCCCATCTCCTCACACTTAATTCTGTCCACACTCTAGTCTTTCTGTCTCATGTTATTTTTTATTTTCTCCTCTCCCACTATCCTTATAAAGGTGTGCATCTAGGAAAGGTGAGCAGATAACAAGATAGTGGTAAAAAGGGGAAGATAAGAATTGGATCATCTGAAAATTAGAGGGTACTGAGACACTGAAACTTATAGAGGAGAAAGTGGGGAAATGCCTTGATGATATGGGCACTGGGGAAAAATTCCTGAACAAAACAGCAAAGGCTTGTGCTGTAAGATCAAGAATTGACAAATGGGACCTCATAAAGTTGCAAAGCTTCTGTAAGACAAAAGATATTGTCAACAGGACAAAAGGGCCACCAACGGACTGGGAAANAAGGGGTCTTCAACCCTATAGGTGGAAGAATAACCATGAACTAACTAGTACCCCCTGGGCTCGTGTCTCTAGCTGCATATATAGAAGAGGATGGCCTAGTTGGCCATCAGTGGGAAGAGAGGCCCCTTGGTTATGCAGACTTTATATGCCCCAATACAGGGGAACGCCGGGGACAGGGGGTGGGAGCGGGTGGGTAGGGTAGCAGGGCCGGGAGGGGGGAGGATATAGGGAACTTTCTGGATAACACTTGAAATGTAAATGAAGAAAATATCTAATAAAAGTTGAAAAAAAAAAGTTAGTAAGCACCTACTCAGCCTCCACCATAATTCAAAATAAATAGAAATGGCACTCACCAGTGTCGAAGACCATGTGAATTATACTATGACCATCTGAGAGTGTGATCAGTGCCTCATGCAATTATAGGAGCACAGAGGAGGCAGCCAGCTATGCTGTGGAAATTAGAAAGGCTCTGAGTCTGAGTCTGAAGGACCTATTCACCAGGCTCTATGCTGTGGGAAGATGAAGGAGGAAGCAGAGGAAGAGGTAAACAGAACTCAGCTATATAGATAGAGAGGGGGAGAGAGAGTGTTTGTTGTTGTTGTTGTTGTTGTTGTTTTGATTGAAAAATGTGTATCACAGATTATAAGGACTGAACTTTTCCTTTCACTCTAAGCTAGAATTGCCTATCGAAATTCAGGTAGAACCCTGCTATGATAGCACAGACCTATAAACCCAGTAGCCAGAAGGCTGAGTCTTACATTCAAGGGCAGGTAGGCTGAGATCATATATGTATATCATATAATAATAATAATAATAATAATAATAATAATAATAATAATAAACTCAATTACAGCTGTTTTGTTTAGGTGTCCATTTTTTTGGTCATTTTTCTATCCAGTTTATCTGTCACCATTAGGTAGTAGAGTCTGGTGAGTGTCCACTAGAATTTTCAGGTCCATGTGTTGAAACAAAACATCAGACAGACTCACAAATAGTAGCAGAAACATAGGCAGTTCGTTAAGAAATAGACTTCCAGAGGAGGAAGCAGCCAGATCTGGGAGGAAGTTCAGGAGCTCAGTGGTGCCTCTGCTCAGCATCTTTTCAAGGTCCTCCGTGTGGAAGAAGCTGTCGGTCGGTGTGCATGCTCCATCCATTGCGTGCACCTCTGATGGGGAAGTATTTTTAACCATTTTCTTTGTTGCTCTCTTTTCTTTTCTCTCCTTTTTTTCCCTTTTGAACTTACTCTCACTTTGCTGTCCTGCCTCGTCTCCCACATCTATACTCAACCCACTCACCGTGCATCGACCCTCTTATCCAATGCTCTAAATGCTCTCAGGGTGTGTTAGCGGGAACATTCTCAGTCCAACGTTCATTTTTAAATCACGCCAAGACAATTCATTGCCATGCATTAATGAGGATAAGATCAGAATTTTAATTGTTTATGTTCTTAAGGGAAGTAAAAACATTAACGATCACAAGTGAACATATTACCTTTCAGCCAGTTTATGAACAGTCATTAATAAGGAGTCATTGCCTAAAATGGGATTGTGCACATTTTGGTAAAATAATCCAAAATGAACCAAAACACGTCCCAGGAGATCTGTCCAGGAAACACTGTTCCTAGAGAAAACTAAGTCATGCTTGACTTGAACATGAACATGACCACCTAGTGTTTTCTACAGAACTAGCAACAACTGAATATTCCTTCCCAGAGGGATGCTATGAGCTCACCCTCCAGCAGGCAAGGTGGTTTTGGTGGGCAGACCACTTTACCTCCTTAAAAGACAGGCATTGTGTATCAAAAGTTATTAGCACATTACAAATCATTGGATATATTCAAAACAGGGTTAGGAAAATTTACATATTTCCACTGACCATAAAATCCAGAGAGCATTTTTACCAGAACCACAGAATCAGTTCCAGGTTAGGGCTCTGAGCTTTCCCTGAGGTCGTAAATGCTATTCTTTGACACTCCTGTCATCTACTCAGAGAGGGTGTGGCTACTTTGACACTCCTGTCATTCACTCAGAGAGGGTGTGGCTACTACCTAGGAATGGACAATAGCAGGGAGATTGCATAAAATGTTGGGGCCAAGATGATTAAGTGGTCACTGTCTAGTGGTCAAATGAGCTCTATGCCTCATAGAAGATCAGCCATGGACATCTCCACAGACACAAGTTATTGCTTGATCGTTTGTGTTTACAAGTTGCCTTCTTCATAGTTATTTGGACAGCTGCTTCCCAAGTTTTTTTTTTTTTTTTTTAAGAGAATATTTTGATAAAGCGTAACATAACCAATAGGTATAAACTAAGCTTCTGTCTGAGATAACTGCTCTTTCTAGTGATGATCGGTTCTAAGCATAAGAGTTTCTCATGAACTGTAAGAGATATGGTAAGGAGGGGGGTGGGTAACAGAAAGTGAGACTCCTGACCCCTTTGTTCTTCAAAACTGCTTGGGTCCTCTGGTGAGAGGATCATCTCTGTGCGTTCTGTTTGTATTTTTCTAGCTTCTGGACAGAGAAACTGCCTGCCTACAGTTTGCTTCATGGACTTAAGAGGGCTTCTGGAGCTCTTTCAGCACCCACACATGGAGGGGTGGGGGCTGGATCTCCTCACTCTCAGAAGGAAGCTCTCTCTTTCACTCAGTGGATCAAATCTCTGATTTAGGCGTTACAGCCACAGCATAGAACATTCCAATATTTTCATTTACTAAGCATAAGTTCCAGGTATCCTTATCTGGGAATGAAGTTTGTCATGTTTGGTGTCCCCAGTAATGATCTGAGCAGCAACAGGGAGTCTAAGTACAAGGGGAGGAGAAGGCATCTCTCCTGGGTTTTGACTCCACAGGGTCTGTGTGGGCTCTTTTCCAACATCTACCATGCTACTACTTTATGTCTGGATGTAGATCTAGATGTAGGTCTGCTTTCCTTTCTGGGATGGGAATATCTTGAATTACACACACATGCCAGCAGCATCTGGTGAGGATTTACTGAGTTACCCAGTTCCTCTGTCAGTTACTTAATCTGTGATGCTTTATAACTTGAAAGTTAAGTAGCTTTGTACACAGAAAACTCTTAGAGGAGCACTTGATACATGGTAGGCACTTGTTGGCCATCTAGGTTTGAAGGCTTGGACAGTCAGTTAAGAAAAGCCCATTTCCTCTGCTCCCAGGAGCCAGACATTTATTATATTTAAGTCACTGACAGATACATAAAAATATTGACTTTATATCAACTGGAATAATCTCATCAGGGACTAGTATCTATTAATATTATTGATATTTTTTTGAAAGAGAAAGAGAGAAATGGTATTGACATTTCAGCTGGGTTCTGCTCTCTCTTTTCACAAAGACTCCATCAGGGTTGTTAGTCTTACGACAGAGTTGCCCAATAATCTATGAAGCAGCATGGTTTGGAGGGGCTTCATAGTGTTAGGAGGAGGATTAAAATGGACGTTAATAAAAAGCACCAGAGCGATGCTGCTCTGCATTGCCGCTGGCAGCCTACTGTGTGTCTAGCCCCAGCGATTCCAAAGAGCCCTGTTTCTGATGCGATCCTTCACGCTGAGAAGCTTTTTCTTCCTCTTTCCCTAGCCATCTAAACAAGGACATAAATTTTCCAGAGTGTTCGTCCTGCCTGTGAAATAATGTGACACAGACATACCAGACAAACACACACTGCTTTTCAGTAAAGAGACTCTAACACTTAATGAATCCTTCTGTCAACTAATGATGTCCGGATGCTACTGGCACTATTATACCAGATCGATTCTAACATTTGTGTCTTCGTATCATATTGCTGGCATTCTTCCTTTACCCTTTGCTTATGTGGTGAATATTTAGCAGATATAAAGAGGCTACTCTGAGAAACTTTTGGGGAGAGGTCCATTCAGACATGAGGTATCTGATAATCTAGTTATTAGCCAGTAAGAATTTTAACTGAAGTTAAAAAAAATACTTCTTGGTCACTTTAGTCATAGTTAATGTGTTCTGATTCCATGAGTGATCAGTGGACACTCAATTGGATGGCACAAGTTGGAAACCACCTGTATTAGTAAAAGTTCTTTAAAGGAACAGAACCAATAGAATGAATATATATTCTATTCATACATTCATATACACATATATGTATATTCATACACATGCACATTCATTCTAAATACATATATGTATATGTATCCATATATGCTCATATATGAACATTCACATATACATATACATATATACATACATACATACATACATACATAGGGAATTGACTTTATATATATATATATATATATATATATATATATATATATATATATATATATGATTTAGTAGAGTGAGTAACTTGTAGACTGTGGTCCAGCTAGTCAAACAATGACGGTGTACCAACAGCAAGTCCAAGAATCTAGTAGTTGTTCAATCTATGAGGCTAGATGTCTCAGTATACACTGGAATTTCAAAGTAGTAAGATCTAATGCCATTGAAGGAGTGAACTTGCCAGCCAGAGTGAGAGCAAGCAGGCAAAGAGCAAAAGCTTCTCTCCTCTATATCCTTCTATAGGCTTCCAGCAGGACCTGTGGCCCAGATTAAAGGTGTATATCTTCCCTCCTCAAAACGTCTAGATCAATGGTGGACCTTCTCACTTCAAATGATTTAATTAAAACACATTCTTACCAGTTACCCATCTGCTTTGCTTTCAGCTAATTTCAGATATAGTTGAGAATAGCACCGTAGCACTGCTCTTAGAAAAGACAGTGCTATGTCCATGGATTGAGGTGACAGCATGACCCATCAGAGCAATGTGTACTGCTTTTGAGACTCTTACCTTGTGAAAATGTGGACTACAGAATGGAGAATGTAGGAGAGCTTTGCTCTCTTCAAGTGACAAACCAAAAGATTTCTATTTACTTCTTCCTGCAGTTTTTTTTTTAATGTAAGGCATTTATGGAAACAATAATATGTACATAACAATTAAAATATATATGAATAGAATGCATGGTTAAAATCAAATATAAAGTCACAGAAAACCATACTACTTGGGAATTTTAGTAGTAGCACAGTGGCTACTTAAAATGCTTACTTTCTTTCTATGTCTATGTATAGGCCATTTGTCTATCTATCTATCTATCTATCTATCTATCTATCTATCTATTATCTATGTATCATTAATCTATCTTTATCTCAGTAGCTGTCATCTGTCTATCTATCATCTATTTGTCATCTATTATCTATGTACAATTAATTTATCTATTTCTATTTATCTATTATCTTTCTATTTATCTATCATATGTCTATCTATCTATCTATCTATCTATCTATCTATCTATCTATCTATCTACTGTCTATGTACCTATGTATCCACCCATCTATAACACAAACTGGACTTGGAACAACTTTTATTGTCTATTATTTAACAGTAGCTTTGTAAACAAAAGTGGCTAAAATACCTTATGGCAGATTGTAATGAGGACCCGGTGTGGAAACTTAAGGAAAATTAGCCTCCCTGCCAGCCTGTCAGGTCTAAGAATGGCCCAAGACACTATCACTGTATTATCTCCCAGTGCCCCAGCTCAGTGTTAGACATTTGGTCGATGCCCAGGGTGCTAGTGGAGACCAGCCCCCTTGCCTGAGCTTGGATGCTGGGTCTGTGTCCCCACTGCTGCTCCTACTTTGTGCCCCACTGTGTACACCACTATTTGTTATATCAGTGTTCTAGCTCCTTTTTTCTTTAGAGTCTGGGCAGCTCCACAGCTTGTTCTACCATTCTGAATTTCTCTGTGAAGCTGGTATTGGAAAACAAACTGCACCATGTAATTATCCTTGCAACATTCTCCTCTAAGACTTCCAATTTAATAGAATTGCCAAGATTTAAAAGCATTAAAACAAAAATGAGCTTGTTAGAGTAGATTAGGCTTCATAAATGTGTTCCCATTTTATTATAAAACATTGATTTCTGTGGTCACCTCCTCTAAATTATTGAAAGCTGGGTAGACTGCCTTAATCACCAAGAAGAAATGTCATCAGCCAACAGCTATAGAAGTTGGTGTGGGAGAGCAAGGGAGGGTCCACCCCAGCTGAGTAGTCAGTGGGGAACTCCTGCCCTGCCCTGGTGCAGCTCTGATGATAGCCAGCCCAGTCTGGGATAGGAGGGGACGTCTCCTGTGCTACATGGTATGAATTAACACAGAACCCCAAGATTACATAGCTGACATAGTAATTCTTATTTCTAGGCAAGGAGATCTATAGTGCCTTCATCCTCTAGTCTCTTAGGATCCCCACCAGATAGTGAGGCATGAATGCTGGTCTCTCTCCCAGATTCTTACATGGATTAACCATCCCAAAGGAATCTGCACTTGTCTCTGGGCTCCTTAGAAATCACAGTAATCAGTGTTGAGAAAGAAGAGTGCTCTTGAAGCTTCTTAACCATGACTTCTAAGAGTTGGTCGTTGGCTGCAGCCAGCCACAGTGTTACCTAAAGCTGTTTGTCAGAGGGAGACCAAATAGCAGGCAGCTGCACATATCAGCTCTATGTTTGCCACTCCTTGGTCATGTTGTTGTTCCTAGAGCACTAGTTGACTCTGAGACTAAGTTCCTTGAGGTAGGCTCAGTGAACCAATGAGCTTCTAAAGGCAACAGCTTTATACTTCTGGCTCCTTTGACACACCTCCTGAACTTCTGGGATTTTTTTTTTTGCATATATTCTCATTGCTATGGCTCTCTTCTGCCCAGATTGTGTTTATTTTAAAAAGATCTCCCAGTTATAACAAAAACAACAGCAGCTGCCAGCCACAAAACAAAAATATATATATATATATATATATATATATATATATATATATATATATGGCCCGAGGAATGAAATTAACTACAGAGATGACAATGTATATAATAAAACTTGTAAAACATCAATGAAGTACGTTGAAGAGGATATAAAATATGGGAAGTCACCCAGCATTCAGAGATCATAAGGGTCAGTGCTGTCCAAATTGCCACTTTCTCCTCCAGATTCAGCACAATTGTCTCAAAATGCCAGTGACATTCTTCACAAAACTACAAAATGCAAGCATAGAATTTTTATGGCACCATACAAATACCAATAAAATTAATTAATTAGCTAGCTAATTAATTCTCAGTGGCCAAGCTAACTTCAACAACAAACTATAAGACATCATTACTACCTGATTTATGAGTATACTATGGGGTTAGCATAAAAACAGACAACATAGACAAATTAGAGCAGAATAGAATCAGGTAGAAACCCACACACTTATGGCCAACTCTATTATGAGAAAAGTATTCAGAGTATTTATTGGGAAAAAAAAAACCAGTCTTTTTAGTAACTAGATAGCTACATGTAGATAACTAAAACAAGACCTTTTTTTGTTTTTGTTTTTGTTTTTTCCAGACAGGGTTTCTCTTTTTTGCCCTGGCTGTCCTGGATCTCACTCTCTAGACCAGACTGGCCTCAAACTCAGAAATCCGCCTGCCTCTGCCTCCCGAGTGCTGGGATTAAAGGCGTGCGCCACCACGCCTGGCTAAACAAGACAATTCTATGTAATACACTGCTACATGATACAGAGTGGGTTAGATATTTAAATGTGATAATTGAAAATATGAACATTTTTAAAGGAAACATACAAGAGATATTTTAGAACCTGAGAATAGGTAAATTATTTGGACAAGACCCCCAAATCACAGGAAACAAACCATAAACTAAACAGGTAACTTGGAAGTGGGATTCCATGGAAATTAAAAAAAAAAAAGCTTCAGAACTGAAATGCAAACAGCAAAAGAAGAGACAGCACACAAAATGGGAAAAATATTTGCAAAGAATAAATGTGTCAAAGTGTTGAGATCTGGAACACCACAAAGACCTGAAAATACTCAACAGCACAAAAACAAACATTCAGTTTTAAAGTGGAAAAGAGACCTAAACAGACACTTCTCAAAGGAAGTCACTTATTATCAGGGAAACCTGAGTCAAAAAGAGCAGTGCCCAATGTCACTTATTATCAGGGAAACCTGAGTCAAAAAGAGCAGTGCCCAATGTCACTTATTATCAGGGAAACCTGAGTCAAAAAGAGCAGTGCCTCTCCATCAACAAGGCTGAGGACAGCAAGTGCCAGTGACGGTGCAGGAAGATCAGTTAGTACAGCCATTATACAAAACACGAGAAAACGCTTCAAAACGAAAGTTTAAAAAAAAGAGAGACAACATAGATTCCAGCATTCCCACTAATATATATTCCCAAAGAAAATAAAATCAGCATGTCAAAGAGACAACTACATTCCCATGTTCCTTACAGCTTGGTTTATAGTATCCTGGGCAGAAACATCATAGGTACCCATCATCGGAAGAAAGGGTAAAGAAGAGATGATAGATGATGTACAGGACAGAAAAGAACTAAATCCTGCCATTTATTGAAGCAGAGAGTGACATATTATATGAAAAGAGACAAGCATAGAATGGCACAAAGAACATGATTTCTCTTATGTGGAATATTGTTATATACCATTTGGATGTTGAGAGTGAATTGGCAGTTATCAGAACTCTGAAGGAGTTTAGGGAAGGGTAGAGAGTAGCCCATCAAAAATAACTAAGCTGCACATACAAAGCAAGACTATCTGGAGTGCTAGTGCATAGAGGAGTGTCTAGGTAGTATAAAGAACTATATTTCACAATATGACAAGAAAGGATTTTGAAAGCTTTATTATAAAGAAGCAATACATGTTTGAAGTGGTAGATGTGCTTAAAATGATATGTAATATACACATAGGATTATACATTGTATAGTACTCATTTAATATTATAACATATTCTATGTATCCATCAAGATTAATTTAATACTCAAAGCAGAAAATTCACCAAAATGGCCCCTGAACTTTGTGTGTGGTAACATAGTTTTATCCTCATAAAAACTTTAGGAGATACAAGTTAATACTCTGCTTTACAGAAAAATGTGAGGCAGAAGTAACTGATCCAAAGTTACAGAACTAGGGAGTGCTGGATTTTTAACTTTGAGGCCATGTGATTAGATTTCAGAATCTAACTCTGAACAAATTGAAATGTTTAGTTTCATCAACTTGACCAAAACTAGAGTAAGTTGTAAGAGAGTGTCTCAGTTGAGCAATTGCCTCCATCAGACTGGCTTGTGCTTGGTGAATATTTGATATGGGAAGGCCCAGTCTCCTGAGGTGATGTTACCTTTGGGCAGGTGATCCTGGGCTGTATAACAAAGCAGGCTGGACCAGGTGTAGAAAGCAAGATTATAAAACTCATAAGGAGTGTTCCTTATGTTTCAAGCTGGTGCCTTGGGTTCCTGTATTTGCTTTTCAAATAGACTCTAACCGCTAAGCTAAAGCAAACTCTTTTCTCCCCAAGTTGCATTTGCCAGTGTTTTATAACAGCAACAAAAAGCAGACTGGGATACCACTGTATGAACCTACTCTTCTACAGTTGAGTACTCATTACGATCCTAAAAGCCTAACAAAATGTAGCCTTTGAAGGGGAGGTGTTGTTGGGAGAATGTTCTCGTTTCAATCGGTTGCTGTTTCAAAAATTTCTTGACCAAAATAATCATAAGTGAGGCAAAGGATTAGTCTAATAGTCATAGATCACAGTGTAATGTTGAGGGAAATCTAGGCAGTAACTTAAAGGCATGCCTGTACATCATTAGATTTGCCCGAAGAACTTACTTTGTAGGCATAAGTACAGTAGGAACCGTTAAGGATGACACATGCTAGCTGGATCATGGCTATATTTCTTATATATGGAGGACCACCTACCTAGGGATGGTGCTGCCCATAGTGGGCTGTATCTTCTAGGATCAGTTAGCAGTCATGAAAATCTCCCATAGATATGCCCACAAGCCAGTTTCTTCTAGGTAATTCTTCAACTGAGGCTGTCTTCTAAGATGACTCTAGACTTTGTTGAGAGTTACAACTAGCCAGGACAGGGCATCTATGAATATGAGCTTACCTTTTACCTTTTATATTTTACCACACTGAGGACTAGGTAAATAAGTACATGTAGGTGCTTTTTATATATTTTTTTAATTACAAAGAGAGTGATCTCCGGATAACGATGTTAAACCACAGGGTATGAAACACGCTATGGTATCTTTTGAGCACTGGTATGAAGCCCACAATGAGGCCATGTCCTCATATCTCAGAAATCAAACAAAGCCTGGCATCCACAGTAGTAGCAGAACATTTATGAAAAGGAAGTTGAAAAGCTATCACACAGACAGAAGTGAAGAGCACACCCGCCACAGAAAGGATCTGACAACACTAAGACATATGCATTTGGGTCTGGGCCAGATCCAGCTGGGTAAGCTTCTTGAAGGTCATGTCTTAAGCCGTGCCTATTGCCTTGCTCTGCATTGCATTTGATTACACTTGGTCTAAACCCGACATTTCCCAAGAAACCTTGGTCACTAGGCATTGGAACTGTTTTTATGGGGTTGAAACTTCAACTCTGGAACAAGCTATGGCCAGTTCTGCGAATAATGTCAGCCTCACTGTATTGTATGGTCAGAGTTTCAAAATGAGCACGGCAGAGAGAACTGCTTGGCTCGTGCAACACTGGAGAGATGGCTGAGAGCAGGGAAGGAAGGGCTGGTGTGCTTGGTCCTGGGGCTGCTCAGGATCAACACTTAGGATGCCAAAAATGGAGCAATGCTGTCAACGTTCTTAATCACGGTGCCCTGCAAATGTGAGATGTTTTTAATGGAAGCTGGATTTGTTTTCCCTGCGACCAACACAAGATGTATGCCAGTTCTCTGAAATGTTCCAAACAGGGCAGGCAGGCAGTCATCTCTCCTCGCCAGGACCTGACTCCACAAGTCTCCCCAATCCATTGCTTTCTAAGCCTTAAGCCTCACACCTACTTTCTGTATCCACCCCCTCCCCAAGTCACCACTACCCTCATTTGCTCTTTTCCCTGCATCTAGGGTACAAAAGATCACAGCCATCTCAGAACAGTGTGTCTGAGGTCTGTGTGCTCTGGGCTGCATCTCAATAGGATCCAGGCACATCTGTCTGCACAGTAGGAGGACTGCACTCCAAAGTGCAAAAATAAAACCACAAAAGATCAAAAGAAAAGCGTCGTAGGCAAGAAATTACCCTTATCTTTATCTCCACAGAATCCATCAAGCCCAAGCATGTGAGAGATGGCAGGCAGCAAGATAACAAAAGAAGAGGCCGGGAGGAAATTAAAAGCAACCTCCCATCATTTGCCCTTCAGCAGGCAAGGTAGGGCCTGAAAGGCCCTAAGAGGGTACCCCACAGTCAGAGCCTTCACTGGGAATGGACCTGAGGAAAATAGATGGCCCGCTGGTCATCAAGCCTTAGGATGACAGCCTTGAAGGCAAGGCTAGAACAGGGAAGCAGTTTCCCTTCTGCTTAGCAGGCAGGTTGGTTGTTTCTTCCCTTGCTTAGCATATGCACAACTCTCCTCTTCCTGGGGTTTAAAGTTCTGCTCTGCAAAGAGTGAATAATCTTCATCTCGTTGTCTTGTAACTGTGCCTTCAGACTCCTGCATGTGGGCAAGGCCTGGACCTTCATGCTGACTTAAAAGCAATGTGTCTTTCTGTGTCTGTGTCTGCCTCTGTCTCTCTGTCTCTGTCTCTGTCTCTGTCTCTCTCTCTCTCTGACAGCAATGTGTTCCTAACAGCATCCAGTCACTTGACTGAGTCAAATATTTATTCCTATTTTTAATAGCATTTCTTTGTCAACACCTGAGTAATATTAAATGAAGGATTAAAAAGAGAACCCACCAACCTTTTTCAGACTTCTTTAGAAGATGGTAGATCATGATCTGGGTCACTTAGGACCTGATGACTCTATAGCATCAAAGTTTTGTTTGAATTGAGATAAAGGGATCAAAAATGATAAACTAAGTTTTAGGTTGAAAGTCAACACCAGGTCACGATGATACTTAAAATACTTTATTAATATTAAAACGCCTAGGGTCATGAATCTAGCACACCGCATATTTCTAGGGATCGCTTTGGAATCAGCTACTCTGAAAACATCAACAAGAACAAAAACAAAAACAACAACAAAAAAACCCCAGCCAGATCCTAAGAGCATCTGCCTTCTCCCATCAATCACTTTTAAAACGTTCTATTTCCTGGAATACTCAACTTTGCGGCATATGAACTGATTACTACTACTATTTTATCATGATTTAATTTTTTCTAAACTATAACAAAACGGGAGCATAAAAATTTTAAAATAACAATTGCTGGAAAGGAAGAATGTTTTTGTCACTGTGACGGTTCACTATCCCTGTCTTTAAAATGTGGAATCAGAGAGACTGGAAGGAGGAAACGGGGGCTATCAGCTTCTTTATTAAATAATACTGCAATCCCTGGTTTAAGCTGGAATGAGCATCTCTTTAATGTTCTAATTAAATAATGTTGGAGCAGGCCTTTTGCCTTTCTAATGGTGAGCCTTGGCTCACCGTCAAAAGTCTGACAAGAAGAGGGCACTTCAAGACTCCAAGGCCCCATAGAGAAGTCCTTCCTTTTTATGCCCCAGACTGCATTTGGTATGTGACTTGAACATAATGTTTTAGGTTCATTATAAACAGTAGAAAGATGAGCATTTTAACAGCCTTTCTGATCTATTTCCAAAGATTCACTCTGCATTTTATCTTTTTTGCTTAGATACTAGTGTTTATAACCCCAAAGCCACAGCAGGAGTCAACTCTTGGACAAGATGTCAGTAGCACTGTGCCAAGCTCCCCGCTTCAAGCCCCAAGCATCTGCCCTTGGGCAGCCCTTGTGCAGTGATCCTGGTACACAGCCACAAAGAGAGGCAGGCAGCTCTGTCATCTGCTGACTCTTCCATCCACAAAGGCCTCCTGTAAGCCTCACTCTTGAAAAGCACAAATGGCAACGGTAGCCTTGCCCGATCCCCTTTAGTGCACCCTTGCCTCACTATTCTTCCTTCCTGGGCATTCATTTGGTATTATCTATAGTTTAACATAGGCCAGAAAAGCCAGCAACAGCAAGAGCTGGACACCAGGTTCACCTAGTTAATTGAAAGTGTTTCACCCTCTCACACATCTCTGCATTTAGCATTTTCTTGTATTAACCTAGAGAGAGAGCCAAATAGAAATGCTTACAGATGCCTCTTTTGACCTCGAGGGTCGCAGGAAACATCCCATTTAACCTGTGAGCAGTTAGCTAGAAAACGTACTGTGACTTTAATCTGTGAGTGACTTGGAGGACAACCTTCATAAACACTATGGAATAAAAGAATCTAGATGATTAACGACAATAATGGACACAGACACCCGCAATGTCAGAAATGAAGGCACTCTGTGATTCTCTACAGAGAATAGAAAATGAACAGACACCCAAGGAAACCCCGGAGTGCTCCTCTTAATGTGGACCTGATACCAGGGGAGTGTCCCACTTGCCTGTCTATGAGCTTTGTATTTCTCCATATTATACATTTAGGGGAAACACTTAAAGTCACAGTTCTTTGAATTACACCAACACCTTTACAATGCATTGAGATTTCCAGGGAGAAAAGAAATAATAGGGTTTTGTTTGTTTCATTTTGTGATTTTTGTCTTAAAACAAGTTAGAAAATTGCCCCACATCTCTGCAATTTTGCTGATAACTCTTTACTAAACTTAGTGTGAACACTGAATCCTAGTCTGCTATCCAGGATTCCAATCCTCCCAATTGAACTCTGAAGTAGTAATTCTCCTTTTGCTCCCATCTTTAAGACACTGATTATAGGAAATTCAGTTTGTTTGTTTGTTTATTTGTTTCAATTCACTGGTCACTGCAATCATCCTGGGTGCATTTTACTGTAGGCATGAAAACCAGCATGTTGAATTTCCATTGAATTACTACCCCCCTACTAATGCACATGGCATTGCCATAAGAATAAAGCAAATTTTTATCAATGAAGAAGGGGTTCTAGTACTGAGGTCCACTGATTCTCGCTTACCTACATAAAAGCATCAAGCAGTAATCTCTTTCAATTCAGGTGTTTGTTACAAAGTAAGTATAAAAACACCCCAAACAAACTAAGCACTTTCTACAGCAGACACAATGGTAAGCAGGATGCATTGACTCAGCCCCATGAGAGATGCTCTTTCCCTGATTTACAGATGAAGTTAAGACACATGCCTGTTGTAGAAATGGCCTTGATTATGCAACCAGTAAGATGTCATGTTGGGGCAGGATCCTGCTCAGCATGGGTCTGCTTTTTTTTTTTTTTTGGCAGGGGTGACCTGTCCAGTACTTAAAAGTGTTTTCATGCAGAATATCAATGGTAAAATGACAATGGCAAGTGAGATAGGAAATATTGGTGAAGCTTGGTGCAGTATAGTCATTAGTATAGGGTGATAGAACTGTATCCATTTGATGTAAAGGAAAGAGTTGGGGCAGTGAGTGTGGGCAATTGAAGGTGTGATGCGACTCGTGGTTGCTTTGTAAAGGACTGGGATGTGGGAGCTGAGGCGTTGTCGTGGCTTGCTTTAAGACAAAGCTAGACACTGAAGGATTTGTTCAATAAGTCCGGTGCCCACAGAACCAACTCGTATATCATGAGGGTCCAGAGTTCCTTGAATCAATGTGGGCTTTCATTTACTTCTCCTCTAGGGTCATAGGTCATGAAAATCCTAGATCCAACTGTTTCATTACAAAGAGTTGTGAGCATCAGGGTCAACTTTTTGGAGACACTTTTCAGTCTACCCAATCCTCTTTCAATTACAACTATGTCCTTTAAGTCCTGCTTTCTGTGAGGTAGTGAAACATGCTTAACTCCCATCTATATCCTAATAAACTGTTACATAGTAGACCAATTAAGCATATGAATCAAGCCACTGTACCTCCTAGCCATCAATCATAAATGTGTAGACACACTCTCCCCACTACTAAAATACTATTCCCATATACTTTATATAGACTCATATGCCTTATTAGTAACATTCCTCTACAGAGACACAAAGACAACAATCTCCAGGTTAGCAGAAAGGACATGAGACCTATGCAGGAGGCTGAGGTGCCCTTCAGTAATACCACTGACGTCCTCCCGCTCTCCCTACTGTGTTCTAAAGAACAACTTGCTGACTCCCATGTTTCAATGCTTTTGCAATGAGCACATCACTGTGTCACTTATGAAAATCCTTGGATATCTGGAATACAAAGAAAGGAGTGTTTGGAAGACCTTGCACCAAGCTTGCTTTTATGATTTCTGACTCTATTTTGTATTTGACAATGAGCACAGATAAGCTTTATCAAGTACCTGATTGCCAGGTGTTGTGTGTGTGCCTCCCAAACTCTCCCAATGGTGACAGCCGTACTGTGGATTCAATTGTAGCTGTGCTTTCCTTCATTTATAAACAGGGGAACTAAAAGTTTGCTGAGGGTTCAGCAGTGTACCCAGGGGCACAGCTTATTAAGTGTTAAAAAGCCACAGCCAAGCCCACGGTGTCCCAGTTCCCACCCTGGCTCTGAAGACCTCTGGTGTAGTGACTCTGCCTGTGGCACCCCTGCCTTTGTTTGTTTCTTTCATCCCTAAGCGCTCTCCCCATTACTTGGACCCCACTTAAGCTTCAGTGGTTTTTGACCATAAAACCATTGCTCAGTTGGCACTCAGCCCCTGGTATCAGTTGCGTTCATGCTTGTCTCTGGTAACCATATTCCCTGCTCAAAATCAAGCCCGGGACAATTCCCAAGACTCCCCAGATCCTCCAGCATGGATAGCATCAAAATGTACAGAGGTAGAGCTGGGCCTGAGGAAATAAATGCAAAGCAGAAGTTATCTCCATATTTATTTAGCCTCAAAATACACATGACCTAAGAGCTCCCTATTTTATTCAGCTCTCTGCTTCTGTAGGAAATGTTTGCTGATGTTATAGCTTACACAGCACAAATCCACAGGGACCCTTGGAGCCCCTTTGGTACACTCTTTTCCAGGATTAGGTAAATGTCATCAGAAAATCATCATGTATTTAGCGTTTTAATAAAACCACAATATTGTTTGTTTGGGGGCCTCTGGTTCCAAAAGGCAAAGAAACAGCCACATTAAACTTTGCACCTAAAACTCCAGAAACTCCCTCCAGTATATTTATAAATGTTATCCACCTACCACCCTGGCTCTACTTCCACTAGACCGTCCTCTATTGCTAATTCCAGTCGATAATCATAGGACCAGCCAGGGTCATTTTCTGGCTTCAGGAGAGAAATAGAATCCAGATTGTGTGTCACCAGAAACATAACTTTAATTCCTAACTTCCAGTTCTTTGATGACAAGGTCACCAAATGCCAAATTTAGATCAGAGTAAATCTACCAGGAACACATAGGCATAAAATCTACCTCAGCTTTTATTTCTCAGCCAAGCTCGGAAAGGATTGTTAAGCACTTGTTTGTGCATAACAGGGTGAGAGACATGAGCAGGGAAGAGTGACTTCACAGTGCACACAGAGTGGCCCTAACTATCTCAGGTGCCATTGATATAACACTTACTCATATCTACAGCAATTGCCATATGGATAGCGGGATATCGATGGACCAAGTCGGCTCTTCTTGACATATATACTTGATTCTTGATGTGTTTTTTTTAAATATATGAATGAAAATTACAGATATCTGAAAACTATGGCATATCCCTTATTTGATACAACACAGTGACAGACATTAATATCATGAGTAAGAATGTGCAGCCTCTTTACATTGAATGGTTTTTCTTTTTAGCTTCTTTGAGACAGGGTCTTGCCAATAATAGCTCAGAGTGGCCACCAGTTCATGCAGGTAGTAGAGAACTTGCATCAGCCACCCTAACAGTGGAATTATACACTTGTGGCACCATGCCTGGTTCAGAGTTCCCATTTAGAGAGAGAAGAATGAAAGCAATGTTGTTAGGTGATGGATACATGCAGTAGAGGATGGGCTCACAGGGTAGGATGGGAAGGATAGATGTGTATAAAACACTATCATCCTACTGTGGTGGTGTGTATAAGCGTGACCTCACAGACTCATGGGTTTGAATGCTAGACCATGTGCAGTGGAACTATTAGTTGTGGCCTTATTGAATGAAGGGTGTCACTATAGGGCAGTCTTTGAAGTCTCCTATGCTGAAGCTTCCTTCAGCTGCCTTCAGATTAAGATATAGAACTCTGTGCTCCTCCTCCAGCACAAGTCTGTCTGCAGGCTGCCAGGCTTCCTGCCATGATGATAATGAACTAAACCTTTGAACCTGTAAGCAAGCTGCAATTACATGTTTTGTTTTGTTTTTCTTATAAGAGTTGCTATGGTCATGGTGCCTCTTCAAGACAATGAAACACAAACTAAGACATCACTTTAACTGAAAAGCTAGTTCACATACAAATTGAATTTATCTTTATGAAAAATGAAGAATTAGGTCAATTTGTCTCAGTCTCATAGGTAAACATTAGTAATAATCATATAATCATTGGACTATTATTTTCTTGAGGTTTCTTATTAAATCTCAGACCCTGTTTCATACAATATAAGTTATTTTGTTTGTTTGTTTGTTTGTTTGTTTGTCTAGTTGGTTGATTTTTCAAGGCATGTTTGTCTATGTAGCCTTGGCTGTCATGAAACTTAGTCTATAAATCAGACTGGCCTTGAACTCAGAGATCTGATTGTCTCTGCCTCCCAAAGGCTGGGAATAAAGGCACATACCACTACCCAGAATAATGTGGCATTTTTGTCTCCCCAAACCCGTGTTTCATCTGTTGTAAATGTTCCCTTAGCTAATTTTGTACAAATAGTGTACATGGAAGAGCTCACCTTCCAATTATATAAATCCAAAACAAACAAACAACAAAACCCCCAAGCATAAAAAACATAATTGTCTCATTACACAAAAGATTTTAGGCATGGAACGGAGAGTTGTCAAAGCATGACTCATGTGTGTGTATATTCTATGGATTAATACTGATGACTGACCCACAACAGATATCTACAGAAGCCTGAGGAAAACATTCCTATTTTGGCTACCCTGCCACAAAGACTGCTAAATCCTAGGAAAATAAATAAACACAAAACCCTTTATAGTAGCTCTGAATGTACTCATTGTTGATAGTAATAACATGTAGCTAGTGCCCTGGTACCAGGAGATACTAGATGAAGCTAACCTAAGGAAGTAACACATCAGCTGAGAAATGAAGGTTGTAATCAGGAGACGTGGAGAAGAGAAGAAATTTTGTCAAGGTGGTATGGACAAAAAGAGGGTCCCTTCCTTAGAACTTAAAAAGGAAAGAAAACCAAGAGTTGGAGTGAGGGATGGAGGGAAATCAAGTTAGAGTGACGCCTAAATCTTCTCCCTTCTTTTGGAGGGTCCTCTTAAGAAGAATGGCTATGCTGTAGGTTGGATCCTTCAACCTATAAACTTAACCCATGTCTTCCTCCATCCAGAGTCTCCACGTCTTCTCAGCCTCAGAGTTTCTTACCTAGATGAGCCACCATGAGGGTTAAAGCTTGCTTTCACCTGCTTAGAACTTTGACACTCAGCCACTATGCCTTGGATCATTTGTACAAAGAGGAAAGAACAAACAAAGTCTCCACTTTTTTTTTTTTAGTTAAACCCCTTAGTCACCTTGCCATCAGAACCCTCCAGGTGCCGACATGTGAGCATATATTTTCTGAACCCGGCACTTAAAGTTGAGTGAATGAAGTCAACCAGTGTCATCTGATCATAGCCCAGACTGACTTCTGCTTTCTTCTTTGCCATAGATAAGTCCATCTCTTTTCACCTCTGCACTCACAGCTTGGACTCTGTGACATCTTTCTTATTTTTAAGCTATGGTTCATTGGTCTTGCCCCTGAGATGAAAAGCAGATGGACCACAGTAAGTGTCTAACATTAAAAAAAAAAAAAAAACCTCAAGTATCTAAGTGGTTCAAATGCCCTGAAAGCCCAAACTGGCTGGACCCCTAAAATGCTTCAAATCAGAATCTGGGAAGAGGCATAAATGTGAATGAAAGTTCAGGAAACTGGGTAGAGGAGCCTGTACAGACCTGCTCTTGGGTAGAAGGCTCTCAAGTGCCCACTGGTTGGCTGTAGAGCCTTGAGCTCACCTCCTGGACCTGATTCTTTCTCTTCCTTCACTTCCTCATTCCTCTCCATCCTTCTGCTCCCTTCCACAGTCTATTAGCTTCTACTGCATCAGCTTCTCTACTCTTATCTCCAAGGATAGCCACTTGATTTATTTCTTCTTTTCAGTGTGCCTGCTAAACTGTGATGTTGGTGGATATCTTGTACGTTTCAGTCTCTTTATCTTGTGTGTGAGCCAAGAGAATGATGTCATACCAGGCCATGGAAGACTGAAAGAGGAGTCTAATTCAGTTTCCCCACATTTCAGAAAAGAACTGGTCTATTGACCTAGTTACAGACCTAATTCGTAGAAGACAAAGAGAAGGATGTGGATTTACTTGCATAAGTCTGTTGAAAATTAAATGACAATGGATGCATGGCAAATATAATTTTATTCTACTAATAAGTTGTGTGGATGAGAATTTATAATGCATTGAAAATAATTTAAAAGACAATAGTCATTATATATTTATGTCCTATTGCATTAATAGGTGTGAAATGGAGAAGGGTAGTGCTGCTTTGCTGTCAGTGGTGTGTGTGTGAGCCCAAGCTCATTCCACATTGAGTCTGAATCATTTAGATTACCTTTTCTATCCATGCAGTTCTCCATGGTGAACATGAACAATTACAGACGCAGCCTGTATAAAGAAGGCATCTTCATTAAAATGGGATTGCCACTATGTTTTCAAACAGAACACACCATTAAGAAACACATGTAAAATGGGCCAGTATTTTAGAAGTACCTAAACAGTTTTGTTGTTTTGTGTTGTTTTCAGAGACACAGACTTAGTAGACAATGGAACACATGGATATTACATTCCTAGATTTGCACACTCAGTTCCCTCGTTCAGATCTCTTCTGCCCTTCCTTTGGTGTTACCTATCAAGTAACTTCCCCTAACTTCCTTTAATTATCCCAACTGACCTGCATCTGAATATAGCTAATTCAGCTGGCTATCTCTTGCCAGTCTACTGAGCACAGCCAGAAGTTCACATCAGCACCCCCACTGTCCCCTGACCCCCACGCTCAATCTGCCTTCTCCTTTTACAAACCAAATGCCAAACTGGTTTCACAATGGAGATGTTGCACATAAAATTTGGCTCCATCACAATGTCCACCCAGTGGTTATATGAATGGTTGTTTATAACTTGTGTTCAGCTTTCTGGCCAAGCACTGGTGTCGCCTAAAATTGCTACTGTGAGAAAACCAAAATGCTACTTCGTAAGCCCAAATTGTTCATCTGAGTTTTGGAAAACTGCTCTTCTTTCTGCAGAGCTTGCTAAAGAAAGATAAACAACTCTCCACAGACAATGGAATCTGGGGAGAGTGGCTCTCTATTAGGTTACTTGTTGCTGTGGAGATGAGCAGAAATGTATACTTAAAAGGTGCCTGTCTTGCTGTGAGGTAAAATATGTTAAATAACAGCAGTCCCCACAGCTCCCTCTCTTGACCCCTTGTGGATATGTGACTCAGAAATTAAACAGCTTCTGGTTTCTCCCATGATGGAATCAGGAGCATGATTTAGATATGAAGTCATCTATTGTTTCTCTATTACAATGATAATTTAAACAAACACCCAGTCTTAAAATAGTAATTGGTTACTGATTTCTGATGATCAGTGACCTTACTTTCTACTATATTTCTTTTGCCTTCTGCAATTCAACTTCCAAAGTATCAATATATGAAGAGAAATTGAAAGCCTGGGGATATGCAGGATTTGTATCTTGGGGTAAAATGCAATCGTAAATAATTTATTTGACTTGCCTGGAATTATTAAATTTCAAATGAACAAATTAATAATAAAATCATTGCAGGAAGATAGTAATAATCTAATTTTCCATTTAGCCTGAACTTTGAATCAAATATATAACTTATTCAGTGATAATAAATTTAGTTCTTAATAACATGAAATGATTTCAGGGGTTGGCTGTCAGATTGGAGCCATCAGGAAATGGGCCCAAGTGGCCTCATGGGGGAAATTCAGTAATTCCCAGTAATGCAACTGGATGGAAATAAGAAGTGATGGCTGTCATACTGCTGTCTCTGCTACAAGGAGAGAAGCAGAGGGCAGTGTTTGGAGTGGGGAACTACAAGGGACTTCAGAATCTGAGCTCAGGAGTCCTGGGTGAGCAGGAATCGTGAGGCCACCTGGAAGGATAAGCAATCTCTCTGAATGGGGAAGCCTTGCTCAATCGGTGGTGGTGGTGGTGGTAGTGGTGGTGGTGGGAAGACAGACACACACACATCCCTCTATGAAATCAGTGTCTCCAACAAAGAATGGCCACCCAAGAAACTGCTTAAAACAAAAGCTGTTTTTCTTTCACCTTCTTTATAAGCATCAGACCGTCTCTATCGGTGTCAGAGATAAATGGGATTTCCTGAACATGTCCGTTGTCTGTCTGTCTGTCTGTCTGTCTGTCTGTCTGTCTTTCAGTCAGTCAGGCTGTTTGGGGTATTGTCCCTGAGAACTGTGCTCTGCAGCAGCATTCAAAACTGTGGCCATACAGTTTTTCTTCTCAATCTCAGAACTTTCATGATAATCTAAAGAGCTTCTGAAGAAGCACACCAGCTTGGAAGCCACTCCCAGTACTCTGGATACTGTTAGCTCATTTCAAGTCAGACTGCACTCCATAAGGATTAAATACAGACCCCTGACCCCATCACCTACTATGATGTACTCTTCAGTGGGGTAGGATTTGGAAAGATACATCTGTTCAATGCATCCAGACCTGGTTAAATTTTATATTTTACATCATACAACTATATGAATAACAGAAGATCTTGTCAGCAGGAAACTCTGCTCTGACATCATAGAATTTAAAGCGCTATTCATATCCCAGTCGGCAGGTCTAACCTACCTCCTAGTGTGCTGGTCATTAAAGAAGCCATGGTGACAGTGACTGTCAAGGTGAGTTGCTTAGTGCGGGTAATACAAGAAAACACGCTATTCATTTTTCTATGTAACTATTTCTGTTGAATTTTCATTGCTTATTTTATTTATTTATTCATTTATTTATTTATCAAGTGTGAGTGGGTGTGTCTTGGGGAATTAAGTTCTCCTGTCATGTGTGGGTTCTGGGAATTGATTGGTCAAATTCAGGCCACCAGATTTGTCTACAGGCATGTTTATTCATCGAGTCTCTTAGTAGCCCAAGAGATTTTGTTTTTAAAATATAGAAAGAGTACAACTTACTTGAAAGAGTTGTTTTTGATAACTGTAACCAAGAATATAATATCTAGTGTACTTTTAGACCTTTGAAAGTATGAACCAACTAATTAGAACAAGGAATTTAAAACACCTTTTAACATAGTTACCTTAAACTTAATTACCTTAAATTTTTGCATTTCTCTGACCAAATGTTAATAGTTATGAGTATAGGAATGGTTTATTAGAAAATGGCTTGTCTTTTTCCAAACTGCAACTTGCAAAGAAAGAATAAGAATTAGTTTATTTAATCTATTCAGTTTAGTGTCTAAAATAGTAGGTCAGTTAAGAAGTCTGGATTAATCTCAGTGTATAAAGTTCAGCCATCACCACAGGAGGAAGCTTAAAAACAGATGCAGTAGCCTTTGCCCTAGAAAAGCACTCATATTATACTAAGAGAGAACAATCTAACTTTGGAAAAGCACATACTTGGAAATGGAAGAACCACACTTGAGACATTTAAGGCAGAGGCAATTAAAACACATGTGAAATTAATCAAATAAACCCTCCTAGAAGACATAGATTTTGAATATGATTTTTTAAAAACAAACTGTTAGTGTGCAGAGAAATTTTAAATATCAGTAGCTCTTACAACCAGAGACATGAAATGGAAAGATTTCCACACAGAGAGTCGCTTAGTGGGTAAATGCATGTAGAGATACATCAAATGTATCAAATGCACATTGACTTGGTTGGTCAACCAAAAGTGAATGAATATTAAAGATAAGAATCAAGACATAAAAAGCATGGACCATCCAGAGACTACACCACCTGAGGATCCATCCCATAATCAGCCACCAAACGCAGACACTATTGCATATGCCAGCAAGATTTTGCTGAAAAGACCCTGATATAGCTATCTCGAGTGAGGCTATGCCAGTGCCCAGCAAATACAGAAGTGGGTGCTCACAGTCATCTATAGGATGGAACACAGGGCCCCCAATGGAGGAGCTAGAGAAAGTACCCAAGGAGCTGAAGGGGTCTGCAACCCTATAGGTGGAACAACAATATGAACTAACCAGTACTCCCAGAGCTTGTGTCTCTAGCTGCATATATAGCAAAGGATGGCCTAGACGGCCATCATTGGGAAGAGAGGCCCCTTGGTCTTGCAAACTTTATATGCCCCAGTACAGGGGAACACCAGGGCCAAGAAGTGGGAGTGAGTGGTTAGGGGAGCAGTGTGGGGGGAGGGTATAGGGAACTTTCGGGATAGCATTTGAAATGTAAATAAAGAAAATATCTAATAATAAAAAAAAAAAGCGTGGGAAACATTTTGTTCTACATCAAAATCTTACAAGTGTGCATTAATTACAACTTTTGGATGCAGTTGCAGAGTGGTGTCTTTCAGATGGAGATTCTCTTCTTGCTAATGACTGTTGGGCCATTCACAACATTCAGGTTCACCTGCTTGGACCAAACATCTAAGATGCTCACAGAACAATTTGAGTTGTCTCCTACTTCCATCCCATTCCCCCCTCACCTGGACTGTTTGTAGATATTTACCTACACAAAATTTGACACTGTAATCCTTCAGAAGAAAGTTTTCACATCAATAAAATTTTTCCTAAATTTTCCTAGTGTACAAATCAATTTTACTACTGCTGAGATAAAATGTCCAACAAATGCAATTTATAGTAGGAAAGGTTTTTGGGGGCTGACAGGGCAGACCATAATGGTAGGAAAATCAAGGCAGCAGGATCTTGAGATGGCTTGTCACACTGCTTCAGTCAGATAACAGAGAGTGAGCACTGAATGCTTGTACTAAGCTGGGTTTCTTTTGTTAATTCCATTTGGGAGGAAAGCCCATGGAACATAACTAACCAGTTTGAGGTGGAGCTTCCCACTTCAATTAAGCTAATCTAGATAATCCCTTACAAGCTTGGCCAGAGGTTTCTTTCCAAAGAGATATAAACTCCATCAAGTTGACAGGCAAGATTAACCATCATGCCTCGTAACACCAAATTTCTTCATGTTTCCTAGTAATATTGCTTGGTTATTTCTTTTGAAATAAATTTTATAAATTCCATAATAAGAACTGCATAAATGGATTAAGAAACATATGCAAATTAGAAAGCAGATACCTTGTGTTTTTGAGAGCAGAAGTCTGTGGTTAGAAATGAAAATCAGCAAGATCAGATGTTTCATTGTGTAGAAGGTCTGGCTTTGTGTCATTTACAGATGAGTGATGTGTTAAGACAATAAGTAAGGTTCAGTAAACATTCTACATCCCTTCACAATAGCTATTGTAATATTAAGAAGACAGCTCAAGGGTGCTGTCAGGCAGAGGAGTCAATTGAAAGCCATTCTCAGTCAGGAGAGCTGGAGGTCATAGCAAACTACTCACAGCCTCAGACAATGACAACTCAAATGCCTGAAAACAGATTGAAACAAGCTGTAATTAAAAGAAGCATCACTGTGGCCAATAGACACAATAGAAGTTTAAAATTATGAGTTAAACAAGGCTGAAGCTACGAGCTTAGAATGCTCGGTGCCAGAAGGTATTGCTTGTTCATTTGTTTGTTTGTTTGTTTGTTTGTTTGTTTTTGGTAGATGTTACAGTTGGACAATTTGCTCAACATTGATGCAGCAGAGAGACTACATCTACAAGGTCAAGTTTGTAGATTGTTGTACACATATCATTTCTGGGGATACCCACCACAGATCATCCATGGGTCTACTGGAAACTTGAAAAATTCAATTAGTTGTATCATATCTGTGTCTGTAGCTTGAAATGGCTATTAGGTGTTAGTTCTATTTGGGGACAAAAGAAAAGGCAGAGACCTTTTTCTATAGGGACCTTCTCACCTCCTTCAGTCTCTATAGAGATGCCTGTGAGATTGACTTTTAAACCAATAAAATTCACAGCTTAACCTTGGGAACTAGCCACAAGAATCTTTCTAGGACATCCCAAAGAAAGGTGGGCTTTCTGTAAGGTGTAGCTTTCAAAGGAGTATCCTGGTGTTTAGGTGGGAAAAAAATAGCAGAGAAAAGACAAAGTAACATGTGGCCACACTCTAAAAGAAAGAGCAAATAACTATATATGAATGCAAAAAATATATATAATGTCGATGTACAGTTTGAGGAAAATTAATTATAGCTTTAGCATTTTTCAGTAGATTTATAGCTGTAGTGAACAAGCCTTCAGAGAAGCAACTGGCAAGACAGCTGGGTGATGAACACTGACTCTTCAGTGGGACCACACATCGTGTCTTTCCTTTCTACTTCCCATCTGTTCACTCCGTAAAGGTGCATCCATTGTTGACTCTGATCTACAATCTGCATTGGGTTAGGAGAGCCTCAAAACCTTGTACGTGATGTGAAGGTGTTTCACACGATCCTCCTGGCTGGTAATATAAAGAAAGGAGAAAAACTTGATGGATGCCTGCCTCTTGTTGCCATCAGAGTAGCTCTAGATCAGCATAGCAGGCACAAAGGTACAGAGATAGATTAACTATTTTGCAAATAAACCCATGGTAAAAGAAGCTGTCTGAGGAGCAGGGACGCCAGGGCATCTTAGGGTGTGATGGATTTCTGTGAAAGTGTTGCAGAACAGATTAACAAGCATCCTCAGAGCTGTGTGAGAGTGTGTACTTCATAAAGGCACAGATGGATTTGTGGTATGGCTAAGACATGACTTCTGTCCTCCAGCAGCTCACAGAAGCGGGGTGAGTGAAAGCATGAAGGGAAATGTGACCATGCTAACTCTTGCTCCAAGTACTGCTCAGTGAAGACGAGTGATGTAGACTGGTCCTGATACTTACGCAAGGTTCATCTCTCCTCTGTGTCTGTCCTGAAGGAAGCAGTGGATTTTCCCACAGTGCTATCCATGTTTACAGTTCCAGTGCAATTGAGTGGTCCTGCTTAGAGATTCCATTTTGGGAAAACATGGTTCCTGATTCTTGAGGATCAAGGGCAAGGATCTTACTGGTTCCAACTACCTCTTTTACTATGCTCATTTTGGGAACTGTTGGTTTATAAAGTTTGCATGCAAGTTTCATACCCATCTTGCTGATTCATTAGCTTAGATGGAACACTTGGAAACCTTGGCAGGAACTTAGAGAATAGTACCACCTGGGCAAAGTGAAAACAAACACTCTTGTCAGTCTGCAGCTCCTCTTGTCTTTTGGCTACCAGTTGATGTCTAGGTTGCAGGCCATATGGCCCTCAAGGAGCATATGCTTCAGTTCTTCGCCAGTGGTGCTGGCAGGGCTGGTATGCGCAGCTCAGTTATAAATAATAATGATGCCTGTGTTTTTTTTTGTCTAGTGCTTATTATGAGCCAATGAGATAAATCCCCTTTCCAGAATTATGTACTGAAGACTTGATGTGTTTAGTAGCATAGTCATCCTCATCTGGTAAAGTAACAAAAATTGAAACCCAGGAAGGTCACCTAATGGCCCAGGTTACATATCCAAAGATATGTATGGTGGCAAGCTCTTATTCCAAGGGCAGAGCTGTGAACCACCAGGCTGTACTAAGTGGTCTTCACAATGTTACCTCTGTTCTCAGGATCTCTTCTAGGTCTCTCAAGAACCAGCTACAAGCATCTGTTCCCCCAGAGCACACCCACTCACACACGTAACAGCTGGTCTCATAAAGTCTATTTCTATGTTCTCATTTGCAATAGATGCAAATCTTGCTGGTACCCAATCTCATTTTTGGCTAGGTCTTTAAATTCCTTTTAAACACCAAGAATGTCAGAGATCCTTTACAAAGATTCACAAGATTTATGGTTTTTCTCACAAATTTGAATGACAATTGCCAGCTTTCACATGAGGTGGCCCTGAGTGGGAATATGAGAAATCATATTAAAGAAACAGGGGCCCTTAAACACTGCATACGCATTTAGCAAAACCTTTTCACACTCTTACTCAGATTAGGAAGGGAAGAGATCCATACTTTGTGCTGTCCTTCTGGGTCAAAGTCACTAAATGGCTGCTTGTCGTGAGCCTGGGGGCTTGGTTCTTTCCTCCATCACTTTCTCCTTTCCCCCCTGACACGTCTTTATTGGCCTCGAGCTCTTTCCATCTGTCAGAAGTTCCCGTGCTCCTTTGAATGGCTTTCTCAGCAAGCTGACCTCAGTGGGTTCCATCAAACCCACTTGCTTGCACACGCTGTGTGACTCATTTTCACTAATTTGGGCAATGAGCAGTGAGCAGGGGCCAGTGGGGAATCCTGCTGCCTGCTAAGGACTAATCAGCTACCAGCTGTGGCCTGTCGGGCCGTCTGCCTGGACAGCTCCAGATGTTTCCATGCCTCTAGCCTGGAAGTTCCTCCTCTGATTCCCACCTGAGGTTTTTGCTTTGGAGTAAGCACTGTGAAAGCTGACCTCTCCAGCCCTGAGTCAGGCTTTTATTGCCCAAGATACACATAGGAGTGTGTAATTTTCTCATTTGATAATCTCAAAATTAACCATAAATTACCAGTTTTTTTGGAAGTAAAGATAAAGAACTATGATTCCTCTCATCTTGGCAGGTCGTTTGTTTTGTTTGTTTGCTTTTTGTTTATTCTTCTTCATTCCTTCTGCTTCTCTTGGGCATATTTGCAAAATAAGTGAAGGCTGGTTTCTAGCAGGAGACATTTCATAGCTTAGCGTCTCATGAAGATGATAAATCAGACTGGATGCCTGAATAATTACATTCATGGAGCTGGACTGTAATTTTTTACTGCAGAATTCACGAGGCAGTGTTCCGACTCATTATATACAGCAGTTTTCATAACTCATGCAAATGCTACATCCAGCTTTTGGATAGATAGAGGGGTATTTTTAGGGATTTTCATCAATACTTAATAAAGCAATTTGTACTACAAACAGAACATTGTGATAAAGAATTCAAGAGCAAGGAAGTGCCATTAAGTCAGCCCGGGACTCCACAGACCTGGCTTCTAATTACAACACCTCAAGACACAGGGATACACATTTTGGCATCTCTTAGTAGGTGTTAGGCTGAGCCATTCTGCTATGAAGGCAATGGTGGTCTTTACTCTAAGAACTGGAACTAAAGGGTTCCATTCTAATTCCAATAACCAAATTAATCTGTGAATTTGTAGAAATTCATATCTTTTTGTTTCAATGGAGAAACAAAAGTACTACCTTGCCTCCACTTTCCTGAGATAATTCCTTATAGTACCCAGTGGTTTTGGCACTCATTTGCATCTTAGACCAAGCTTGCAAGCCCGGAGGTCATTGCTGATGATGTCTGTTTGTACTTCTGCAATAGAAATAGACTTACATATGTTAGAACCTCATCAACAAGAACCAAAAAGGAATAAAAAAGTGACCTAGACAATGAAGATGGAATAATACCATAAGTGACCCCCAAGCGATGGTTGTTTGTTTCTAGCAGGCACAGAATGTAACCTCATGTCTTATAGGAGTTAAGATATAAAATAAGTTAACCATATAGCACTCACTACATGACCAAATTCTTTGGTCAGGTTAGGAAATATTTGAGCACAAAAAACTTATATTTACATTAAGGTGCACTACAAACCAGCCATGTGGCACCAGGCCAGTCATTTAATTTCTCTGGGCTTCAGGTTTTCTTCCCTCAAAAATGAATGTGATGGTATATATCTTGGTGGCTGTTTATGAGGGTTAAATGGATGCACAGCATATGTGAAGCCTGTAGCACAAGGCCTGACATATGGTGATAGAATGTGTCAGTAAGTTTGGATGCCATTGACTTCAAGGGGCTCGACATCTGGTAGAGGAGTTCAAACATCTACATAGATCACCATAATTTAAGATTAAATAGCTTCTATAGCCTAAAAAAAAGATTAGAGAGTAGGAAAGCCTTCTGATTGAGAACAGGGATTGGAGGAGTCAGTCATCACTCCATGGGGAAGGTCTTGAAGGGTAACATTAAGAGGAAACAGGCAGAGAGAAGCATCACAAGTGTCTTACTAACCGTCTAGGAGCAAACACCAGTTTGGTATCAAATGAGGATACTTTATTAGACAAAACCTCTGCAAACAATAATGCAAAGAAGAGAGAGGGACAAAATATCACAACTCAAACAAGGCTATCCTCAGTGATGGAGAACAGGAAAGATGGCCTATCCTAGACCACATTATGGCCTAATCACAGCTTAGAAACTCTGGGAGGAATCCCCTGCACTGAACTGGCTTCAGGGGAGTCCACATCTCCCAGTCATGCATCTCCTACTAACCCTGCCTGTTCAATCATCAGCTAGCTGTTGTTTGAGAAAAGCAGACATCTGGGAAGACCTGAGTGTGGAATGTAACAGCTGGAATCCTTTGATCAGTATCATTTCTAGGTCAGCCAGGCACCTTATTTTTACATTATCAGAAGATGCACAGATGCTCAAAATCATGTAGTAACTTAGTGACAAGGAATGGTTCCTCCAATGGCCAACTGGACTTGGGTTCAGAAGTAAAAATTTTTGTCTGCTTACAATTTTAAATAAACCAACAAGGTGAGAGTGGTGACCACTAGGGGAGGAGTAGATATAGAATCACCCTTTGCCATGTCATTGTGAGTATTATTTATTTCCAGTCTTGTCACTAGAGAAGCAGGGATCATGAACTTTCTGGAAGTTTGCACCTGTGTTAAACATGGCCCTGATTTCTGTATAGCCTCATCAATTTTCTTGATTGATGATTGTTATGGAGGGCCTTGTCCATCAAAACAGGAGGTGCTGCCACTGGGCAGGTGATTCTAGAAGGTAGAAGAAAGGTAACAGAACGTGATACCGGAGAAATCCAATAAACAGCATTGCTCCATGGTTTCTACCTCAGTTCCTGCTTCCAAGTTCTTGTCTTGAGTTTCTAAGCTAACTTCTCTCAGTAATGGACAGTTGCCTGGAGCATGTAAGCCAAATAAGCCCCTTCCCCCTCAAGTTTCTTTTGGTCATGGTGTTTGTCTCAGCACAGTGGTAGAAAACAACAGATAGTCTTTGTTACTTAGCCAGGGAAAAAAAAATCAGACTTAATAACCAAAATATCATTTCTGGATTTATTTTTCACTTATTTATGTGTGTGTATGCAAGTATATGTATGTCTCTATATCATATAAGTACAGGGGCCTGTGAATGCCAGAAAAAACACTAGGTCTCCTGAAACTGGAGTTACAGATGTTGTTCGTTGCCTTGTGGTTTCTTGGTGCTCTCTCCACTGAGCCGTCTCTCCAGCTCCTGCATTTCTGCTTGTTTTATGTGATAAGTCTCAATGCATAACTTACCACCGAGTCAGAGACACTTAATGCAAACTCTGCTTCGTTGTACCAGGGATGATTTTGAAGGATATTAGGGCTGCAATTGTCTTTTTTATTTGTGTGTGTGTGTGTGTGTGTGTGTGTGTGTGTGTGTGTGTGTGTGTGCATGCCAAGGTGTAGAAATGATGGTCAAAGACCAACTTTCAGGAGTTAGTTTTTCCTTCTCCCATGTGCATCTGCAGCAGACTCAGATGAGCAGGTGCCTTTTCTCCCCAATCAATCTCACCAGCCCTAGAACAGCAATTAGCTTAGAGTTAGACGTATATTCTACTAGGGGAAAATCATAACAAACAGTTATATTCCATCTTCATTTTGCCCCAAATTAGTTTTGTAATTTTGGATTATTAAGATATACCCTTTGAGACCCAATTATGTTCAAGTTAAAAATAACAACAGTCAAGGCTAAGGAGATGGCTCGGTATACAAAGTGCCTGCAGCACATACATGAAGACCCAAGTTCAAATCCCCAGCACCCATGGACAAATCAAGTATAGCGCAGTACATCGGTCACTTCAGCTATAACCCAGCTATGGATGGATCCCTGGAGCTTTCTAGCCAGCCAGTCTAAGAAATCAGTGAGCTCCAGATTCAGTGAAAGGCCCTGTCTCAAAAAACAATGCGATAGAGAACCATATCATCTGACATTGACGTATTGTCTACACACACACACACACACACACACACACACACACACACACACACATGAATACACATATGTCCACCATACACACAAGTAAAACTGAAACCAAAGCCAAAAATTAAAAACAAAACAATGAATATGTATCACAGGGCTCTAGGGTATGGGAGATTCAGATATGCATTCACTTGTTTTTACATCCATGTTCTTTCTTTTAAGGCTTGCCTGAGACTGTTTACCGACTTATTTATAACTCTCTGTGTTTTAGAAAAGATTTAGGAAAGCTTTAAAGGATACATAAAATCCTTCACTGTATAAATTAAAACTAAACACAGAGGAAAAAAGAAGATATGGAAGAGGATATTGGGGGTTTGGGAGTGAGAACAAGCAGGAACAGGAGAAAGAGCTAGACACTCACTACCGTGGGCTAGACACTCACTACCGTGAGCTAGACACTCACTACTGTAGGCTAGACACTCACTACTGTAGGCTAGACACTCACTACTGTAGGCTAGACACTTGGCTACAGATTTTCTAGTGGTGAGCATTAATCACACATAATATCTGTCTAACAGAAATCTGTTATTTGCATGGAAGTAGCTTTCTCTTCTCTGGTTTGAGAGAAGGAAGTAACAGATTACTTACTTAGAATAAGCATGGAATTATTTGATGCTAAGGAAAAGAATCTATATTGTCTATATCCAAAATGTTGGTCAGGAAGACAACTAATTATAGCATCGTCCCTCCACAGACTAGAGAAGTCGATGCAACTCTTCCCTGTGTGTGTGAAGGCAAGTAAGTTAGCAACTCTCCCTAAACTATAAGATGGAATAATAGCAGTGTCTGCTCCAGGGAGCTGCTATAAGGGTGCATTACCGAGTGTGCTAATACAATGCTCCAGTAGTGTCTGACAGTGTTCCACAGGTTGGACACCAGGGTTATCAGGATCCTGTGTAGGCTATGATTTTTTTTTTTTTTTGCTAGAATGGCATGCATTGTTTTTTATGAATGTGTTTCTGCTTCCTGACTTTGAAGGAATGGCAAATCGGCACAGAAAAATGAAAAGATCACTGAAAAAAAAAATTGATCCAACCATCCTTGATCTAGGGACACTACATCCTGCCAAATTTAAATTGTTCAAAAAATTAAATGTACTTAGATATTAATTGTTGAATTTCAGACAAAAGAATAGAGCAGAAACCTAAACCAACGCACAGCATGAAGTAATGAATAAGTAAATCTCTCTGCATTTGAATTTTTGTTACTGTGGGAAACAGTAATAACATAGAAAAGCCACAGTATTTTAATTCTCACCCAGATGTTTACCTGAAACCTGGAAGTTGCCCTTTGGTTCTTTGCTTTCCTCTCTCCCTCTCTATATGTAATTCCATGGCAAGTATGATTTCTGCTTCCAGTACATATGTCAAACATATGTACCTCTCCATCACTCAGTACTGCCAGTCTCTCCAGAAGTGCTGGCCTGAATTTGCTGACCTCCAACAGTGGTGTGCTCCTACAAACCTACTTCATGCATCATTTGTTGTTTATAGCTCCTCACTTGTTTTTCAGGTATCATAGGTGCATCCCATGATAAGGCGGAAAATAAATCACCCCAGAGCCTGTGGCTTAACACCACCATTCTTTCAGGTTTAGAGCTTGATGATTAACTGGAGTTGGGCTGATGCAGGTGGGTCTTAGCTGAGCTTGGGTCAAGCTGTATGGTGAGCTCATGTGTATCCATGTCTGATACATATCCCATCCTCCTCATGACAATGAACCATCCAGAGTCAGAAAATCAATATGGGAAATCCAAGTGTGTCCCCTCTTAAACATCTTCTTGCGCCCTGGCTGCTAGATTCATCTTGACTGAAATAACAATGCGAAGCACAGGGTTAAGTGTTTGAAAGTCACCCAACAACCATGTAGCCAAAGCAAATCATGTGACCAATAGGACAGCATTGAATGGACCTACGCATTGCGGAAATGGGTGAGGGAGAGGGAAGCGAAAGAGTTTATGTTGGTGAATCCACCCTGTAGACAGATTTGACTTAATCTCTGTGGTCATCTTTTTGGGTTTCCAGTTCTTCAAATAAAGACAAACTCTTTCCTGCCTCAAGTCACTTAGAAATGTAATTCTTTAGATTCTCCCATTCTTTGCAAGACTCTACATCCCAATTTTAGCTTAAATAGCAATTCCTCAAGAAAGCCTTTCCTGGGGGTATTCATAGAAAGTAACTTAACTCATATCACTTTGTAATTTACCTTTCTTATGTTCATACTAGCTTGGGAATCCTTCTCCCCATCTAGGCTGAAGCTTGTACCTCCATTTTTTTGGTACAGTCTGAATTACCCTCTTTCCCTCACAATTGATAATCAAGATGTGGGAGGATACAATCCAGAAAGAGAATGTAGGACTTCAGACATCCACCTCCAGGTCAGCTTCTTCTGTAGTCCGATTCTTTTTCTTCTCAAGAGGGTTCTTGTTGGCCAGAGGAGCCTTTTCTTTCTGAGCTGAACCTTTGCACCCTAAGTGAACCACAGTCTCAGCAGTGAGCCCTCGTTACTCTGCTTTCTCTCTGGATGATATTCCCTTTTAACTTGTGTGAGTCTGTTCTCCAAGTTTTTACTTAGAAAAGCTTCCCCAAATGAGCTCTCAGTAACCCCACCCAGCCTGACTGCTCTCTTCTCCTCCGACCTATTCTTTGGTCACAGGCACACCAGACACCTGAAGAACAAAGAATAAAGCTGGGCCTCCAATCTGCCACTACAGAAGTCAAGGCAGAGTGTGTTCCATGTATTACACTGGCCTCCTAAAGTTTCTAGTAGAGCTTCACTCAGCTTGAGTTAAGTGACTGCCCGGCATTCCCCCCTCCTCCGACCAAAGGATAGAGTGGTCCTCAGGGTCACTCCATCAGACAGTGGCCCTCATTACTACTTAAAAGGCCAGGGCAAACAGGCTGTTGAGAGGTGACTCTGTCTGCTTGTACTTTGAACTTGCAGTTGGCTGGAAATTAATACTGAATTGTGGTAAGCTGGCCCTAACTGTAATGATCTACCAACTCTAAATAAAACTGCACATTTTCAAAAGAGGCTCAAGCTTTGCGCAGTGGCAGTATCGTAGCCAATGAGGTTTATCCGAGGCGCGATTATTGCTAATTGAAAACTTTTCTCAAAAGAGGCTCAAGATGGAATCTGGGGACAGTAACATCTATTGATTTTTTTTTCTTTTTAGAAGAAGAGTGAAATAGCTACTGTGTGGTTTTTAGACAAATGCTATTGTTCACACACGCACCCCCTCCTGAATATTTCTTGTGGGAGTACACAGTGAAATATGCAGGCATCATTAGAATAAAGCCTAGATTCTTAAGAAGAAAGATGGAAACAGTGCTGGCTGGTATACTTCTTGATTTTAAAAAAAAAAAAGTGGAATTTGAGAGCACCAATTCTTTAAATTCTCTCCCCACCATTAGCCTTGCTTCTTCTTCTCTTATATATGTTTAACCCCCAAATTGAGCCCATAATCCCTTGAGCTTACAATTAATTTTCAGTCCTACCTCCTGCGTCATCTTCTCTATGGATGTCTTTTTTAATTGCATGAGTCTCGTTGCCTCTTGTCACTGTTCTTTCACATAAGCTCCTTGTATGAGACGCATGCAGGGCACTGAAATAATGTGAATGTCACCTTTCTCAATTCTTCTGAAGACTATATGCAACTAGTACCATCCTAGTTGTACAAGAGAGGAGTAAACATGCTACAAGACAGGTTGTCTGAATAGCACTTACCTCCCCTCCATGTCAAGCTCCTCATCAGTGTGCTGTGGTGGCATAACTGAGCATGTGAGCTCTAAGAAATTTGGCAACAAAGATTTCTGATAAACAACCAAAATGTAACTCAGAATCAAGAGAATAATGCATCTACAGTCATGCTAACCCTAACCCATGCTGCATCACACAGTTCCACTGCAGCCTTTGGTCTGTTGTGTT